>JABSMS010006515.1:0-15033 GCA_018902275.1 Aleiodes sp. PSUC_FEM 10030003
TTTGAAGCGAAAATCATATGGAAATCTCGATTTCCATCCATTCTGCGACAACAGTCAAAAGGTGTCGAATGATCACGCATTTCACATAAATTTCGAAGAGTTCGGGAAAAAGAAGTCAAACCCGTGAAAACCATCTAATGACACGAAAATATGTGAATTTCGAGATCCGTCGATTTTTCGACATAAGTGAAAATTTTTCGGATGGCAACGAATTTCACGTGAATTCTCACCATTTTGAAAAAAACATGTTAATTCCATTGAAAATTTCGATCGACACGATAAATGACACCCAGTGAAAAATTCCGGTTTGAAGCGAAAATCATATGAAAATCTCGATTTCCATCCATTCTGCGACAACAGTAGTTATATAAGGCCGGTTCTGGGCCAATTCCCCATAGCTTTAATGCTCAGCCGGGGTGATTAACATAGATAGCGATGTGGGCTAGGGGTAATAATTAAATAATCAGATATCGTTGATAAAGAAACTCTCCACTGACGGATATAGGCGCATGAGGAAGAATAATGGTGGGTAATAATAACTATGGATGATAAAATAATCTGATCTATTTCTAATAAAATCATCAAAATTTATTCAATATTTTTTTTCTTCATTCTACTACAATCATCATCGCCATGGTAGGATATTGAAATTGGGAGTAAAAATATCATTGGTGAGAGAAAAAAATGCATTTATGATAAATTATCACTCTCTTCAGTACTTTCTTGTTCTTCTTCACTTTCGTCAGAATGAGTAGAGTGACAAGATGAACACTCTGGAGAAGTCCTATCGCCTATGTCTGAATCTGACCCGGAAGATGATGAGAAATGTAATTCTGGATCTTTCGGATCGATCAAAAAGTGATACGCTCTCCAAGGCGTTACTACACACCGGGCTCTGATCCCTCTGATTGTTAAGAAGTACTCCCAATTGGGTTTCTTCTTTCGATCGTTGATCACAGACTGAACTCTGCGATATATCTTCTTGGGGCAAGCCCCTCGATTCACCCAATCTTTAGGTATATAAATATCTCGTTTCAACCTCATGTACGGATATGACTCCATTATGAAATTGAGCAAGAATGCACAAAACTTAAAATTTTTTTACAAACTGATTATGGAAAATTAGTATCACCATTAGTTGAGTGATAAGACCTTCAGCCTTATGAGAGAATACTGATGGTGAACCAATAGGTTATGCCACATGAAACGAATTGAATCTTTTTATATGCATTTATACCAGATGAGAATATTTAATTCTTGCGAAGAGTGGAAAAGAAGTATCATTCTATTGTTTAATTTCTAATTATATCAGCGATTTCATGCGAACTACACAGGATGTATAATTTTTAATTTCATATGTTATCTTTTCAACGAATGTAATTTCATGCCGATCACAAATCGTACAGGATGTTTTCTCTTCCTTAATATTGATAAATTTATCGATGATGGATTCTCGAAATAAGGTGATGAGTATAAAAAACAACGGATATTTTTGATACATAATACGTGTTGAAAATCATATTTCATGATAGGTTTGAAGAAAATAATCTCTTTCAAAACATAAGGCAATGTACATAAAATAGACATCACCAATTTATTCACACCATTAAAGAGGAGGAGGGGCAGGTTGAAATTGTGAAAATGGATGGGTGTTTTTTAATAAACAATTCTTCCACTCTTGAAATCGTGGAATATATAAATTTCACGATATTGGCAGACTAATTCACAATCCTGCAATCAGAGCCTTAGAAACGTGAACGTTGGGTTTTTAATATAAAAGACATATTCTATGCAAACAGGTAAATATTCATTTCAAATATCAATTTTCATTTCATTCAAAAAAATTTTCACATATTCCAGATACGTCATAAATATTTACAATATGATTTGTGTTTTTCAGAACAATGACGAGTAATGAATCAGTGGATACTGTCAATACTGAGTATAAAATGCTCGAAATAGAAGTGCATACACCAGCAGAGTGGATAGGTGAACTCAACGAAATGGAGTTAACTGAGAAAATACTCGACATTTTTGCCAATTTTAACGGTCCAGATACTCGTGAATATTTTGTGACTATATCTGGGATTTATGCAAAACTGTTATTTGCATGTAATGGGGATGTCTTCTTTGTCCCAGAGCCGCTCTTCGAAAAATATAACCATAAAGAAAACCTGTTCGTGTCATTACCAGAAGCTTGGAAGAATCAGTTACCTGTGGAGGAATTTCAAGAAATTGTGAAAAAAATCATAGAGAATCCTGAAACCATCGATCGCAGTTTCACAATCAACGGTGTAACAGCTGAGTATCACTGTTGCAGTCATGGATATAGTTGGTTTATTCCCAAAAATGTATCAACTAATCCGGATCGGTTTAAGCTGTGGTGTGATGATGTACAAAAAAAAATATAATTTCATCTATTGCACTTGAAGAATGTATTAAAGAATACTGAAAAAAATGAATAAAATGATTTGTCTTAGCTTCTCTCCTCACGTTGTCTCCAATGGTCTTCATTTCGTTTCCTGACCTATCTTATTTGTCATAGCATCTTATTTCTCAGGCACTTGATTCCCAAACAATATTCAAGATTAAGACCGTGTTGCTCTCTTCAAACAATAACAGTATGAAGATTACATTCATCAAAAACTCCTACACGTCAATACCCCCACAATGCAATAACCTTTTGTCACACTAACAAAAAAATTCGAAAGATCACAATTCATTCGTTCATTAGTAGAGCACCAGCTTCGATCTTGAGCGCATCGAATCTTCCTGAACAGAATCATCCCTTGTGGCATCTTCATATCAGTTATCGGTTTATAAGACTCTTACGGTTCAATGTGAATCCATTGAATAGTGATTATTGACATTTTCATGAACCAAAATACATCGTTATTTTATCGTCAACAAAACACGAGTTATTCAATTGTTTCTTGGGACTACTTTCAATTTTTATTAGAAATTATCTTCTTGATTTCTTTGAAATGTGTATATATGTGTGTGTGTGTGTGTGAAGTCCACTGTGTTTATCGAATTGTAAAAAGGTGGTTTATTTGTGGGGAAATCAACATTAAAAAAAGACCATGAATCGAGGTATCGACGAATTGTTGGGGAGATCCAAAAACTCATTATTTTGGTTTACACAAGTGAGTATAATTTCCACTCAACTGCTATGCTGTGATAGGATGTCAGAATTTAAAAAAGTTTTTATCACGAAAAAAAATTGGAATTGGAACTGTCGAATTTTTAGTAACAAAAATTATTTTTTTGGACAAAAAAATTTTATAAATTTTTTTTCTTTCATAATCAAAAATATATTTTTCTCTGAATAGTACCGATTTTTTAGCGTTAGATATTTACCACATGTGAATGAGGGGTAAATAATGATTTTTTTCAATGTTTTTTCTTATCCCATAACCACTCATTCGAAAAAAGAATTGCAATTTTATCTCAATGTATGATGTTTTTGGTTTATGCATGTGAGTGAGATATGGGGTCTTCAATTAACTATTATTATTATTCTGGGAGAGAAATACTACGATTTCAGTTTCTTGTAACAAAAGTAACTGGAACCATAACATTTTCTTCTCTAAAAAATTATTTTTCCTATTCGAAAATGTATTTTCTTCTCACCAAAAAAATTGAAAAAGTACAGATTTTCTAATGTTAAATAAACAAACCACGCATGAATAGGATAAGGGAAAAAAATAATCGTTTCAATTTGTATTTTTTTACATTTTATCTCAATATGATTCATATGAACAAAAAAAATCATTGATTTTACCATTTTGATTCAGGAAGTCAAATTGGGATTGGAATTTCGGACATATAAATGGGAGAATCATATCAGGGATTTTAGCTATCTGCATCATGTTTTGCATGAAGAATCATGGAGTCCATTTCTCAATGCTAGTGAGAACAATCGTCGTTTGTGCCTGTATGCTTGGATGATAGGGAGCTTACGTGAGTGCAAAAAAGTTCATCTGAGACAACTTAATCTACCAGCACCTACAGATGAAGCAGAAGATTTCTATTATTCATCGACTAAGTAAACCAAAAAAACTTCTTAATATAATTTTTGAAAAAAAATACCACAATGATGATTATTATCAAAATATAATTGATATTAATAATCATTACAATACTATATTGTTACTTTCATTGTCTTTTCCAGTTAATCTTGCAGAGCAGAGATGTGTTGCATTTGTATGCAAAGAAGAGTGGAGAATCATGAATTTCTCTCAGCAATCAAATCTGGCAAATGATTTCCCTCTGCTGTGGACCTTGTGGATCACAAAAGCCTATGATGCATTTCTACAAGATGAAAGCACCCATGAGAAGGCATTCAAATGTCTATTCTCAGAAATATTGAGAGTAGTAAGGAAACGGAGAATGCATAAAGTCATAGATGCTTGTATCTTGGGTAGAATGAAGGACAGGATCTCAAAAATAGAGCAGCAACAACGTGCGATGGAAGAACAACGACAACAACAGCAAGATCATGCTAATACTGAAGCGGTTAACCACGAGACGGCTGAAGGAGAAGGCGAAATGTTAGGGCTACAACAGCAACACCAACAACAAGAACAACAACCAATTGATGATGTTCAAATCAAACGAGAGGAGATTGAAATCAAAGAAGAAGAAGAAGACGAAGAAGGAATGGGCGAGATACAAGCTAATGATGACGATGATGTTGATGGAGCAGAACGTCAACAGAATGTGCTCAGACATGGTTCGTTTTCCTTTCAGCTAATTTTTGGACTGACAATTTTTGTAACCACAAGTTTTATCTATTTACTTTCATTATTTTTCGCTCTCAGATGAATTTGAACAGCAACCACCACGTAAAATGTCTCGCTTGGAATTGGAACGTTTATGTTTGCAAAGAATTCCAGTAGTAGACTTGCCAAGGTTGAGGCCACGGAAAATATCTGTACCAGAAGTACAGGAATTACCTAGATTGAGACCAAGAAAGAATGCCAACGCCAAAAAAGAAAAGTGCGGTCACTGCCTGAATTTTGAAAAGAAAAAATAGGCTATGACAAGCTTCGTAGAGTCATAGTTGGACAATGATAATAATAAATGATAAAAAACTTGTATGAAAATAAAAATTCAAAACCATTTTTTTCCAATACCTTATATGTCCAATCATATCGTCGCCGTAGAATGGAAGGGGCGTAAGTGCTATTTTCGAACACCTACATGAATTCATTTTTCTGGAAGAACAATAAGTTACGCATTTTCGTTAATCAAAAAGAGAAAATGGCATTTGCACATCTTTGATTCTACGGCGACAACATAGATACTCAAACACTTCGATTCCTCTATTATCAACGCGTCGATAATATAGTTTTCGGGTTCAAATATTTCACCTTCCCTAGCTGTCCAAGTCTTTTCAATTATTATATTTGGATTTCAAAAATTGTTCATCAATAAATTTTTCTTCAAAAGATTATTCTTTGTTGCTAGACTTTCATGATAATCTAACTCTTCAGGATCGGCAAGAAAAGCTGTTGAAATTCAGTTTCTGGCTAAAAAAGTATCTGGAATATCGAATTTAGGATAGAAGTTATTTCGTTTCACAATAACAGCAATGCCCTTTTTTTTGGAGGATCACTTAATTATAATCAAGGAAAATTCATTGAGTCATTGTTTGGAAAGAAAGAAAACGAATTTTTAAGTAGTTCCAGAGATATTTATTCAAAACTATTGATTATTATCTGGTGGAAGAAAAAAATATATATTCATATTCATATGTGTTATTTATTCAATGAGACATGGTGAGTTCATGCGAAAAAAGAAGAAAAAATACATTTTTTTCCTATTCATACAAAAATTCACATGGATTATGGTTGCCATTAAGATATTTTATGAATAAACGGTTATCTGCCGCCAAGGCTTCATGATACTCCAACTCTTCGTCATCCTTGGTAAATATTTCTGAGAGTCTTGTAGGCAAGTATACGGCAAATTCGTTGTCAATGATTGTCAAAACTTTCAGGCCATACCTTGTATGCACAGTTTTCAACCCTGTCACCTTATATTTATGATCAATCTTCAGTTCTTTTCTATGCTTGGTTGGTAGAATATCGTCAAGACGCCCAACCTGATTTATTTTATTGTGATCCATGTTTGAACGATAATGATGATGACTTTTATACTAGTGGATTCTGTATGGTTCAACCAAACAGTTTGTTCTTGTTGGACTTTTTCAAGATTTCAAAACGAATTTGATACGTTTGTGGATTCTCAAGCAAAAAGTGCTTGAATCGAGAGCTGAATACGACTGAGTGCACATTCAACTGGTGTGCAGCTTATAAAGCCCTCAGAACGTGGGAAAGTTTATAAAAAATACGGTGATTAGAAGTATACTGAAGAAAAAAAATGCGGATGTAACTTCGCCATAACATTTCGTTGCGAATCTTGATGAAATGTGACCCAACAATCATCTCATCTTACTTCGATAAAATCAACTAACTTGAAATTTGAATACCATTCTTGTCACAGGAAGTATTGAATTAAAAACACGATTTTTGGAATTAAGTAATATCGGTGAGTGATTGAACCTTTCACAGAAAGTTATTCGAGATTCATAAACAGTTTCTTGGGGTATAAATATTCTCGATTTGTCGATTCAGAACCGTCAGTGTATTGAAGTAACTCACAGAGATGGAACAGAACGTAGATTACCGCAGGTGTAGAAGAATAGTAGCTATTATAGAGCACGCAAATAGAAATACAACGGTAAATGAAGCCCAACAGTGGATTCATTGGTGTTCTCATTATATTAAACTCATTAATAAAGTAATCAAGAAAGTGTCACGATCGATAGGCGAAAAGAATTGTTTACAAGCCACTCTTTCAAATCTTTATTCCTTGCGTGAAAAATTCAAAGAAAAAAAGAAAAGTGGTGGGGCCATTGGAACTTCATCGCGTAGGAGGAGAATCACAGAACGTGTCCGTTGGAGATCTATGGAAAGTGCTTTCCAAGGACGCATACGTACCGGTACTGTAGTAAATATGAGACATAAGGATCTTCAATCATTCTTGAAGGATGCCAAAGTTTTGACATATTCTCGTTTGATGGATTCAATTCAACGAGAAGGGAATATGAAAGTGAATGGCATTCTAACTTGCAAATTTCAAGTATTGAAAGAAGGTGATATGAAAGAAGAAACTAAATATTTTAATACAAAAAATGAGGTGATTTTACCGAGTACAGACATAAAACCTTGGTTTGATGAGAATATAACCAATCCCTTACTGGCGAAAGTTGAAGATTTTCAAGAACAAGACTCAGGCTGGACACTTATTGAAATCATAAATTTAATGATAAATATCAATAAATATATACCCCTTACCGCAGGTTTTCCAACTTATGTGGAATTACCAGAGTACATTCAATTGAAAAAAGCCGTGGTAAATATTAAGAATTCCGACGAATATTGTTTTTTATGGTCAGTAATACCTGCACTATATCCAACGGACAATCATGCATATAGAATCACTGCATACCCACATTACACATCAGTAATAATACCAGGTACAAACAAACAACTCAATTACCAAGGAATTAATTTTCCGATAGCTCTCTCTGATATTCCGAAATTTGAGAAATTAAATGAACTATCACTCAATATCTATGGAATTGAGAGTGATAACAAAGATAGTAATGGAGAAATTGTACCTTATTACTTGAGTAAAACTGAGTCTTTACAACCAACGATTCATTTATTGTTGTTATGTACTGACATTTCAATGGGGGCCGACCGACAACCAGTATATCATTATGCCTACATCCGAAATTTATCGAGATTGGTCAGCGTTCAGATTTCGAAGCATATTCATCGGACATGGCTCTGTGATCGTTGCTTGAGCCACTTCCAAGACGAAAGATGTTATGAAAATCATCGTAGAGACTGCTTTGCAATTAATGATTGTAAGATGGTTCTCCCAACGGATGAAAATAAATTTTTTAAATTTAAAAACTATCAGCATAAAGAATCCGTACCTTTCGTTGTGTATGCTGATTTAGAGTGTATGCTTGAACCGATTGATAATGATGGTCTCCAATGTGATAAACACATTCCGCATAGTGTGGCGTTTTATCTTCACTGTGCATATGACGAACAGCTATGTGCATTCAAAATCAAACGGGGTAAAGACTGTATTGAGTGGTTCATTACAGAATTGCGCGGTATTGCAGAAATGGTACACAATCGTATCAAAAACTTCATACCGATGGGGCCACTAACACCTCAAGAGAAGCATCATTTCTCGAATGCGAAAATCTGCCACATTTGTGAGAAACCATTCACATCTGAAGACGTGAAACATCGTGATCATTGTCACTTCACAGGTAAATATCGAGGTCCTGCTCATCAGAGTTGTAATTTGAATTATCTGAATCCGCATGACATCCCAGTTGTTTTCCATAATCTATCTGGTTATGATTCTCATTTCATTATTAAGGATTTGGCAACGCAATTTAAAGGCTCAGTGAATCTACTCCCCATCAATAAGCAAAAATATATAGCATTCAGGAAACATATTCCTCATACAAATGTTAATTTGAGATTCATTGATTCGTTCCGATTTATGGCTAGTAGTTTGGAAAAATTAGCATCATATTTAAACGACATCGATAAAAATATCACTCGGAAATACTGTAATAATGATAATGATAAATTTGAATTATTGACACGCAAAGGTGTATTCCCTTATGAATATGTTAACTGTTGGGAAAGATTGGATGATTCAGAGCTACCAGGACGAGAAGAGTTTCATTCCAAACTGACTAAAGAAGGAATATCTGAGGATGATTATACCCATGCTCTGAATGTATGGGAAAGATTCAATATTTCAACTCTCGGTGAATATTCAGACTTGTACCTGCAAACGGATGTTCTACTGCTAGCTGACGTTTTCGAAAACTTTCGCAAGAATTGTCTTTCAGTTTATAAGTTGGATCCAATGCATTATTTTACCGCACCTGGACTTGCCTTTGATGCGATGCTCAAATGTACGGAAGTTGAGCTCGAACTTTTCACAGACGTAGAAAAACTCCTGTTCATTGAGAAAGGTATTTGAGGTGGGGTGGCTCAATGTTCGAATAGATATGCAATAGCAAACAATCGTTACATGGATGAGAAATATGACCCACACCAAGAAGAGTCATATCTTATGTATTTTGATGTCAACAACTTATATGGTGCAGCCATGTCGGAATATTTACCATTTGCATCATTTGAATGGGAATTTGATGTTGATGGGTTCAATGTGTTCAACATTCCAGATGATTCCCCCTTCGGATATATACTGGAAGTAGACTTGGAATATCCTGAGGAACTTCATGAAGCCACAAGGACTTACCACTATGTCCAGAACATTACATACCTCCCAATAGCAAAAACTCCAAATTGATGACAACTTTGTATCCAAAAAAATCATATATTGTACATTATAAAAATCTGAAACAGTGTATGAAACTTGGTGTGATGTTAACTAAAGTTCATCGGATTTTAAAATTCAAACAAGCAGCATGGTTGAAACCATACATAGACTTAAATACAGAAATGAGAAAGAATTCTAATAATGAGTTTGAGAAGAACTTTTTAAGTTAATGAACAATGCCGTGTTCGGCAAGACTATGGAAAATGTAAGAAAACAAAAAGACGTGTATTTGATTTCAGAATGGGGTGGTAGATATGGAGCTAAAGCCCGAATAGCCCAACCAAACTTCCACAGTAGTGTAATATTTGATGATTATCAGGACCTTGTTATTATCGAAATGAACCGCACTAAAATAACTTTCAACAAACCTATTTATGTAGGTTTTGCAATTCTCGACCTATCAAAAATATTTATTTATGATTTCCACTATAATTATATAAAAAAAATATTTGAAGATAAAGCGAAATTGATGTATACTGACACAGACAGTCTCTTATACTACTTTTGTGTACCTGATATATATGAATCTATAAAACAAGATATTCATAGATTTGATACCTCAGATTATAAAAACAATGATCCATATGGAATGCCACAAATTAATAAAAAAATATTAGGTTTGATGAAAGATGAATGTAAAGGTAGAATAATGATAGAATTTATTGGCTTGCGTGCTAAAATGTATACTTTTAGAGTACAGGGTGAAAAAGAGGAGAGAAAGAGAGCGAAAGGGGTGAAAGGAGCTACGTTAAAAACTATCACATTTGCTGATTATAAGAATTGCCTTTTCAATAAGAGAAATGTAGTTAGGAAACAACATTTAATCCAAAGTAAAAATCATACAGTCTACACGGTTTATCCAAAGAAACTTGCACTCAGTTGTCATGATGACAAGAGACTTTTGTTAATTAACAGTACAGACACTGTACCTCATGGGTATAGAGGATGAATAAATTCATTTTCAAAAAATTGCTCGTATTTTTATTACAGAAAAAAATCACAATCAATTTATATTAATCCAACTATTATGAGAATCATCGAATCCTAACCATTTCACATATGCTTTGTTCCCTTTCCTTTTCAATACTTTCTCAACAAGAAAAACATCGGGATATTTAACTGGTGTGAGTTCTTCTTGATAAAAGCCTCCTTTAATTGATTGGCCATCGAAATCCGTAAGTTTATAAGTAACAGGACTCGTATTCTGTACTTTGCTGATGGTGAATATCTCCGTTGTCCAGTTTGGCGTGTATCCTTTTTCAAATACTGTTTTATATTTGCTTATTCTCACTTTATCTCCAACTTTGAATTTAATTTTTTGAGTCCGATTTATTTGAGTTTTTCCATAAATGTGTTGGAGGAGATACTTTTCATCGTTTTTGCTAACATCTTTCGGTTTCATTTGAATTGTGCGATGTCGGGTGTTATTATATTTTGCGACCAAATCATCTAAGATGTCTATCCAGTTATAAGATCCTTGGAGTGAGAACAATTTCCACATTTTCGTTTTTAATGTACGATCAAATCGTTCGCAAATGGATGCCTTCAGATTGCTGAATGTAGAGTACATATTAATTTTGAAATTCTTCATCAGACCTTGGAATTCTTGATTATAGAATTCTTTTCCCTGATCAACATGTAAATTCTTAGGTATACGCCCCCCTTTCAGTACTAATCTCATAGCACTCGTCACATCTTTTGCACTTTTCGTTTTGATTGGTATGGCCCAGGCATACTTGGAAAAAATATCAATAACCGTTAAGAGATACCGAAAACTCTTATTTACATTCGCATATGGTAACATTTCAACAAGATCAGCCTGCCAAGTTTCATCCAGCCCACGGATACACACTTTTCGTCTTATATAGTTCCGTCGTGCTGGCCTGTGGAGTTCTTCCGCTATAGCGATTTTTTTAAGATCCTGCTTTTGGCCCATTTGCTTTAGCACTTAACGCTGATATTTTCTTGCCCTGTCTTCTCAATCGCTCGTCTATATGAGAAATGATCGTGGGGAGCTGTGCTCTGAGTTCTTGTAGTTTTCTCGTATTCGCGTCTTGTTGTTTCTCAATTTCTCGAAATCGCAATTCTATAATTTGCAGTATGGCTTCGATAGTTCGTTCTTTGACTGATTTCAATTCCTGTTCAACGTATTCTTTGAGAATTTGGAGGGAAACAGCATCGAGATTTTCTGTACACTTGGCAATATTACATAACCTCTTTTTCTCCATATCATAGCTCCCATCCCCCATAACTTTGAATCCTACTCCAGGTGGTCCTTGTCTACCTAGAGTAGCAACTCTACTGAGACTTCAAATTAATTGTCGCCCGAACACATCAACACTCATTCTGAGACTAATGAGTGTTGCACAGATACATTCCTTAATATATGATTTCAGCTTCTCGCAATTCTTCCATAATCGACATAATTTCGTTGGTATGGCCGTTATTGCCAGCAGCTTGAGAGGCTAAGAGTAAACGAAGTCTACTGATTAATTCATTGGGATCATCCCAGTAAACATAATCGACTTTCTTATTGCTTGTCCTTGAAGCTAACATATATTGGGGCAGAAGGGAGGATCCCGTTTTCGATTCCCCAGAGTGAGTGGAAAGTAATGGTTGAATAATCTCTTTGAATTTATGAGAATTACTCTCCCGAATTCTATTCGCTCTCTCATAGCGTAAATGGTGTGCATTGGTATAATTGATAATATCATAGTAATGATTCCTATCAGTATCACTGACATGCTGCATACGAGGTTCTTTTTTGAAAATTAATTCTGTAAGACCAGGTGTTAAACTAAATTTCTTATCATCATTCAATATCATGAGATTTCCATCGAATTTAACTGATGAATCTCCGATAAATAAGCCTTTGCGTAATTTACGAACACCATACTCCACATCAAAAGAGGAATTTTCTTCACTTTCAAGTTGATTCAAATAGGTTGAAAGGATTTGCAATGTGTCAGTAGGAAATGTTGATGTATTTTTATCCTCCTTCATTGTATAATCGAGGGATTCGATCGTTCTATCATTGTCTTCAGCAATAGAATCATTCAATTCATCCATATTGAGTTCCTTACGTATTCGTCTGCTAGAAGACATGAGATTTTTATAGCGTGGTGTATTGACCAATTTTTCATCTTCTGTATCTTCAATAGCTGTAGTAAATGCATCATAACCATCATCATCAATGGGGCTGATATAGGCAGTGTTCCTTTTCTTCTTCCTCTTGGCGGTCGCAATCGGTTTATCCAAAATTCTTCGTGGCTGTACTGCCGCCTGAGAAATCAATTGCTCTAAAGGTCTCACAACAGGTTTTAAAGCTTCATTCATTGCTTGTTCAGCAGTATCTTTCCCTAATTTTATCATTTTATGTTTGTGACGAATTGCTTGACTTGCTTCAGCAATCTGTCGCAAAACATTGGACTCCTCCTCAAGGTGATTACTCTGCATGTTGATGAGTCGGAGTTTATTACAATACTGTTTCCATTTCTCAATTTCATCCGTTATTTATCGTAATAAAACAATCAAATCCTTTACGATATCGTCCAACATTTAATTGACTGTCTTTATCAATCACAAGAAATTCATATTTACTAGCATTCCAACATGCAGAGCATAGATCTTTAAATTGTGTATAAGACATATCTGTATTCACATGATCATTATAAATGTGCTTCAAATTCAACTCATCTTGACGAAAAACAATGAGAAAATTCGTATTATCTCGTATAAGATGTTTCGGAACATGAGTATATGTTTGGCAGAGATAGAAACAGTCTACATCTCTGTGTCGCCCCATGCAGAAAAATGCACGCATATTATCTTGTTTTTCGCAAGCTACGTCATCGAAAACGATGATAGAATTTGGCTGTGCTTCTTCAGGCTTAACTACTTCCTCACGATCATTGAAAGGAAAATAACCCACAACTTTCGCAGTTTCTAAAAGTTGTTTTAAAAATTCATATTTTGGTTGATTCAAAGATTTAGAGTATACATATACATTTTCGAATCTCAATCCATTCGGATGTATTATGAGCATGAAAAGAGCATTAGTTTTACCACAGTTCGATGGCCCACAGACTACAGCACGTACACTATCTGGTAATAGAGGGCCATGTCTTCTTCCCCTCTTAGAATTTTTCTGTTGTACCATCTCATCGAAATTTGATACCGGTAATTTAATTTTCTGCTCCTTAAATTTCATGGTAGGTGCTGGTATGAAGTCTGCAACTTGTGAACAAGTGCATGTAGATCTCTCTTCTGCTATATCCTACAGAGAACTGATATCAGAATGATAAATAGCGCGTATTTATGAAGTTTTCATCAGTGTTGATGAGACTATGGTTGTGGGCAAACCTAGGAGAGAGAGCCGAGGTGTAGGACTTGTGAACAACATCATCAATAAATTGCCTGTGGAGTTGCATTTACCAGGCTACCAGTTTTGTGGGCCTGGGACAAAGTTGCAGGAACGATTAGCACGTGGCGATTCTGGTATCAATCTTCTTGATTCAGCTCGCAAAGAGCACGATATTGTCTATTCCCAAGATAAAGAAGATTTATACGCTAGACACACAGCTGATAAAGTTCTTCAAGAGAAAGCCTGGAATCGGGTTCTGGCGAGGGGCGCTAATTTCGGTGGAAAAGCAGCGGCGTGGGGTATAGTGAATACTATGAAAATCAAAAAAAAAATGGGTATGGGCGTAAAAAAGGGGGGGGGGGAATCAAGCACATTTAAGAGAAAAAAAAGAAAATCAGGTACAGGTGTAAGGAAGAAACGTGTAACTATAGGAAGGAAACAGAAGAGTGGAAAAGGTGTTAAAAAGAAGAAGATCCTGTTACGGAAGATTGTGGATGCAGCTAAATCCACAATGGCCCCAGGAAGTAATGCGATAAAATCGGCCTTGAAAGGTGCACGTGATGCAGTGAAGAGCAATGGTGGGAAAAAAGAAATACGGACACCCAGGATTCTTCCGGTACCATCCAAAATCGGTGGAGTTCTCCCAGCGTTTCTCATCCCACTTTTCGCTGCACTCAGTGCTACTGGTGCATTAGCTGGAGGTGCAGCTGGAATCGCAAAAGCTGTAAATGATTCCAAGGCAGCTCATGAAGCATTGGATGAAAATAAGCGGCATAATCGTACTATTGAAGCTATTGCTTTAGGTAAAGGATTGTTTTTAAAACCTTACAAAAAAGGTATGGGACTTCATTTGAAGCCAAAAAACGCATAAGCCTACCACACCGAGCTCTCACTGATGCAGATTTACTCAAGTATGCAAAACTCATGGAAATCTCTCATTTTCGTGGTGTTTTCATGAGAAATGAATTACCAGAGAAGGGCCCTCGAAAATATGAAAACGCTATCATCAATCTTGATGATAAGGATGGACCAGGCACTCACTGGGTTGCATATGTTACGTCAGAACTATTATTGCTAATGAATTCCTAATAACAAGGGAAAAAGAATTGTTTCCTTTTTTTAGCCTGGTTCAATACCAATAGCTTGGGATAGGAAAAAGGTGGGTTTCACGCCCCATCAATGTCTCAATGAATAACAAGGTTAGGTCAGCAAAG
>JABSMS010006525.1:0-15030 GCA_018902275.1 Aleiodes sp. PSUC_FEM 10030003
TTTTTCAATTTTTTTCTGTTCCTATTTTTCATTTTTTTAAAATTTATTTCTTAAATGAAAAAAAAGTCTGAAAATTGTCAGATGTGTGTTATTTTCCGTTTCATAATTTTATGAGTTTGTTTTTCTTTATTCTCAAATATTAGAAGTGGTTATGTAAACGTATTAGGTTAGGTGACCTCCTCCAAATATTTATCGTAAAAATTTCAGTGAACTAATGTAAAAAATATTCACTTACGTTTGCACCTTCTCCAATTGCTGAATCGGGTTCTTTAATAACAATCTCGAACCCATTTTTTCAACACGCAAACCACATCGCAAAACACCAGAAGCCATTTTTACTTCTGGCTTCTGACAGTTCAAATTAAAGGCGATTTTCAATGAAAGCGATCAAGTCGATCACGTGACACACAAGACGATGAATTTAAACGTAATTTATTCGACGGGACCAAAAAAATAAACGAAATAAATTTTTACGTGAATTTATGAACAAATGAATTGTTCGAAGAACTTGAGAACGAATTGATCCGCGTTTATATTCACGGATGTAATATTTATTTGAAAAAAATCGAGTAAATAAATGAAACATCAGCATTATCCCGATTTTCATGAAAACCCGGCCACAATTACTTGCAGTTCACTGCGCATGCGTCGAAAGCGCGCGCGGTTCGTATCGAAGAATTTAAAAATTAGTTTTGTGTCTAAATCATCAATAAAAGAATTATTCCAAAGATAATTCGTTAATAAAATCCAAAATTAATTAGGGAACTTAGTTTTATCGTATTTTCAATCAATTCAGCTAATTAATTCCGAATAATTAACGTTAAAAAATGGAGAAAAATTTGTATATTAATATTCATCGATTCCCTGGAAACAAAAAACAATTATTTGATCAATACAATTAAATTCACTCTTTAAATGATGATAAAAACGTTTTTTTAAAGCGAATAATCAAAATTAGAGAATTTTAAAATGCAATACGCATGCCCGTATCCTTCGACTTTTCAACCCCAATCACCCCGTAACGCGAAATGTTCACTGCCGGCGTTGCATCCCTTGATAAATAAAAATAGAAAATAAATCAAAAGCCAATGATCATCATTCGGATCATTGGAAAAAATCAATCAAACACATCAAACCTCTCTCTTCCGCCCCATTCACCGGCAAATGTCGTCAAATAAGAGCGAGGAGCTTGCGCTATAAAAGGATCTCAAGAGCATGGCGGACAACGTGAGTTGAAATTTTAAAATTTTCAATGCCAATGAAATTAAACAAAAAAACAATCGAATTAATCCAACAAAATAAACGAAAAAAATTAAATTAATTTTCAATTATTCCCTAGAAAATCGTGGAACGCCTCTTCGTCCTTCTCCTTCTCTGCGCCATTGTTTACAATGTAAAATCACGACACACGATAACAAAAAGAAATTACAGCGATCAAAGTGTCCGAGGTTACTTGGCTGAGGTAAATAAAATGAAAAAAAAAATTTTAAAAATGAATAAAAAGCCACGAATTAATAAAAAGGAAAATAATAATGAAAAACTTGGTTCACAAATTCCAAACGTTTTTTTGACTATTTTTTGTCTCCGTTTTGTTTCGTTCCAGAGAACCTGCTGGTGGAACGAAGTGTGTAAAGAGGAATTTCACAGTAAATTCCGTTGCAGATGTCCAAGATGGTCATACTGTCGCGCACCAGGAAAATACTACGATGCTCACTGTAGCATAACGCGAACTGGTTACATTTGGACCCAGCCAGAGACTTCACTGACCCTCGAAGTTGAGAAATAAATTTACAGTGGAAAAAAAGGCGAATTGATAAAAAAAAGCCGACTAACCGAAATAACTTCAGAAAAATAATCAAAATTAGATTTAGATGATATTTGAATTATAACGAAGATAAAAAAAATTATAGAATTGTAGAAATTGACGACACTGTCGAATCGTACTGCCTCACCGAAAAACCAAAGAATTTTAATATTTATAAATTAATTAACGTAAGCTTGTTCCTTGACATTTATCGAATATTTGCGATTATTACGCTTGAGACGTTTAATTACGTATTGTTCAAGAAAGTGTATAAAAAAATTGAAGAACCACTGCATTTGTGATTTTAAAAGAATATAATAACGAATTTACAATTTAATCTTATTGAAAATAATTGTTAAAATATTGTTAACTAATTATTTATCACTGAATTAAAGTACCCTATTTATATAACCAATTGTTGATAATGTATTGCACAATGTAGTTGATGAGAATTCCCAATAAACGATGATATGAAATCGAAAAAAAAACAAAACTTAATTTATTTAATTTTGCGGAAAAAAACGATTTTTTCGGGGATTGCGACGGTCATGGTCCAGCGTTTATTTCGGGCTTTAAGGTGCTCTATTGATCGGCCCCTGTCGCATTGTCCTTGAAAGGGCCCTGCCAAAGCTGATGCAACATGTATCAACCCAAAGAAACTAATTTCTTAATTATTTTGTTAAAACAATTCGTTGAAAATTCATAAAAAATTTTTTTTTGTATTTCCCTATTTTTTTATCTCTTTGAAATGACTTGTTAATTAATAAATTAATTTTAAGAATAAAAATACATTGATTTTATCGTGAATGACGAGGACACCTGCGCAAAATTATCGATTTCCACAGTTTTACAAAGGCGTATAATCCCGAAAACGCAATTGCCTGCAACGAATTCTGGACCAAGTGCAGTTGGTCACGAACAATCCATGGCGCAGCTTGTTCGCCAGCTGCCACTATGAGTTTATAATCTAATTTTTATCATTAAAAAAATTATTCATTTATTACTGAAGTTAATTCGTTCCGTGATTTAATTTTTTTTGAATCAAATTAAATTAAAATTGAATCAGAATTTTTGTGAACAAATTTTTCTCTGCTAAGCAAAACTGATTGAAGTGATAATAGAACATTTAAAATAGTATTCTATTTAGCATAATCCGTCTTAAAAATCTTGAAACCGAAGAACGCCTTAAAATCACACTAATTTTATTCAGTAAATTAAAAAATCTCGGTTCCTTTGATTTATTCACTACTGAATTAAATCGTTTCGTAAGAGAAAAATCATTGACCTTGAGAAGAGGAAGAGAAAAAAGCTTCTTACTCTGCTCGGGATCGATGTCTGCGCCATTAAAATCCGCTCGTTAAAATTACTCTTTTATTGATCAATTCTGAAAACCGAAAAAATTGAGATTAAAAAATAGTGAAATCGAAGAAATCGCTCCTGATCGTGCGAACAAATAAATTACAATTACAGATAAAAAATAAAATAAAAAATTGAAGGGGAAAAAATAGGTACCGTTAGAATTACGTATCAGGAGAGTGCGCGTGCGCGCTTTATCGATCCAAATTGAAATTGCAAAAAGCTCTACCTCGGTTACATTGTTATAATACAACCAGTTGATCCTCATACACGATCAGGATGTACGGCAGTATTAATAAATTTATTCCAATTATTTTAACACTATTCGGATTAGTTTTTGGACGTGTAATTGATAATGATGAAGCTTTTCCAAATGTCGTTGATGAGCTACTCAACTTGTTGGATGTAAGTAACGTTAATTTCTCTGGATTGCGGAACATATGGATTAATGTGTGGATTTGTTTTCCGATTTTTTCGCAGGAGAAAGGGGAGAGGAGCGAACAGGTTGAGCAGCAGAAGATATTGTATCCTGTAGAACAAGCGGGATGGCAAGGACCTGCGGGAGTTGGACAAATTGTCGGTGTCTCTGTCGATCTCTCTGGTAAACCTGTCATTTTCCATCGCGCTGACAGAATTTGGAATTACAAGTACGTTAATATTTTTTTAATTTATTTAATTCGAAGTTTCCGTCGAAAATCGTTAATTCTTACGGGAAAAGAGAAAAATAACAGAATAATTTCCTCCGTGAAAAAATTCCCAGGAAAACAAGATGCAAATTTTTTTTCTGGAATTTATTGTTACTTTGTTAATTTTTGAAAGAAAAAAAAATTGAAGAATTATTTTCCGAAAAATTTCATCCGAAAAATTAAAAAAAATCGACTGCTTCCGCAGTGAAAAATTGTCTTTCACTATAAATCCAGGAACAAACGCTATAAAACGCATGTAAAAAATGTATTTTTTGATGAATGTATGAAAATTCTTTTTCGCGGTGTATCTAGGTCAATTTTCAGTGAAAATCAATTCGATTTATATAAAATCGATGGGAAATCATCTTCCCTCCCATTTGCAATCATCCGCAACTCTCTCCGTCGCTTAAAATTGAAGAGATTTGCAAAAAAATCGAACGAAAAACAACGAAATTCTCCCATTTTTTACCAAAATAAATTAATTAGCGACAAAGTGACAAAAATTCACGAGTTCCACCAAAAATCAATCATCCTCAATTTTTTCCCACAAACTTCCCTAATAAATTGAAGGAATAACCAAATTAAAATCACTTGATATTCATTATTCATTGAGAACATTAATTCGAAGAGAAATTACTGTTTTTAATTTTTTTAAATTAAAATTAATGTTTGAACGAGTTTAAAATGTAACATGGGGTGATAATGTACGTTGACGCAGCTCATTCGACGATAATCTGGAGTACAGAGAGGCATTCAGGGGACCCATCCAACAGGATACTGTTCTGACCTTGAATCCACTGAATGGCGTCATTGTGAGTGCCTGGGGTGCGGATATGTTCTATCTACCTCACGGGCTCCACATCGATCCAGCCGGAAATACGTGGTTGACTGACGTTGCTCTGCATCAAGTTTTCAAAGTAATTCTCTCATCTCCGCTCCATAACCCACTGCCATTTAAATTTCCTGATCACTCTGAATTATTTATTAAAAATTCAAAATCAATTTCCCGATTTAGTTTTCATCCGGCAGTATTGAACCAGAATTAATATTAGGCGAGAGATTTATTCGTGGAACTGATGATCAACACTTTTGTCAGCCAACATCAGTAGCAGTATCGCGCGCTGGTGAAATCGTCGTTGCCGATGGCTATTGTAACAATAGAATTATGGTTTTTGATCCATCTGGTAACTTAATTAACAAAATTCCGCATTTTGGAGGTAATTGAATTTTTAATTAATTTATCGCTCGTTTTGGGATTTTTGCTGAATTTTTATTCAATTTTTTGTTGTTGTGAACGAAAAGAAGACTTACGAAATTATATTCTTAAATATAGCGGAAGAAAACGCAATTAACTCGTGTAATTTAAACTTGAAGATGATTTTTTTAAACCTTTGTCGTAATATTTTTTTTACGTACGAATTGGAATTTTACGCGGAATTACCGATGCATAAAGTATCGAGCTATGCGTAAGAATCTTCTTTACGCACTTGTGCGATAATATTACAATTATTGCACCTGTCAAAAAGGGCTACTTTTCGCACAGTGTACGATAAAATGACATTTTACGTTTCACAGGCTTTAAAAAGCGAACTAATTAAGAAAAAAATTATTTTTTGTGATCTTTCGCAAAAACGATAAATCGAAATTCGCATAATTTTCTCAACTTCCTCAATCATCTTTCTCATAATTGACTCAAACGTAAACTTCTTTATGTTTCCAAGAATTTGTCACGCTACGAGTACCGCATGGTCTCGCAATTCTTGAACAGGGAGATGTCTGTGTCGCTGATCGTGAGAACATGAGGGTAATTTGCCTGAATGTTGGTCTCCACATGGGTAGCAACAGTAACGAGGAACGGGGACCACCCCTAACGCTCCATCAGCCTGATCTCGGCAGAGTTTTCGCTGTTGCTGCTCATGGTAAAAGTTATATTATTTCTCCTCGAGATTTTTCCATCTGCTGAGAAAATTACCTAGCATTTACAGCCACAGACATTATCGTGCTTTTTACACTTGAAGTAAAAACACTTGAAAACGTAATCTCCGTAATGTTTTCTCATTTTTCGCTTTATTTCTATTTTTCACGAAGGCAATACACTTTATGCTGTTAATGGGCCTACGTCACCGATGATACCGATCAGAGGTTTCATCATGGACCCTAACAGTGAAACAATATTCGGCCATTGGGCTCCAACAACTCAGGTAAGATTTGAAAAATAATTCAGTAGGGAAAAGGTAGAAGGAAACGCGTCAAATTTATTTAAAAATTATTTTAAAAAATTCTGAAGGAAAACTCGACGCAGAAAAATCGAGTGAGGCCAAAAATTCGCCAAAAAAATTGTAATTTCCGAAAAATCGAACGTAAATCAAAAATATTTCGAATTTGATTTTTTTAAAAATTCGTTAATTTATTTCCATACATTTTTGCATGGCCTTTCGCCTCGAGAGAAAGACGAATTAACTTTAATAAATTTTCAATAATTATCATACATCAACGAGTAATCCTATTTCGCGTTTAAACAAAAAATTAATGGCTTTTTTATTTCTTTTTTAATGGTTTCCCTTTCTCTTTATTTTCTCGTAGTCATTTATGCAGCCTCACGCAATGGCAATATCACCGAATGGCACTGAGCTATACGTTACTGAAATTGGCCCCAACAGAATATGGAAATTTCATCTTGTTCGAGACCCATCACGCCAAACAGATCCTCAAAATCTCATGAAAATATAAATGAGTAATAATTAAATTCAAAAAACATTTAAAGAAAACGAAATAACTAAAACATTTAAATATCAAGTATATGCAGTTGAACACATCTGATAACTCAGGAAAAAGAAATAATGAAAAATTGAAGAGAAATAATAATATATCTAAAACCTATGTATACCTCTGAAAACAAATACTAATTCAATTTGAACCTAAATTTCCAGATTAAATATAAATGAAAAAATTATTGAGAAATTAACCGTTGGATTTTATGCAAAATAAAAGGAAATTTAAAATTATTCAAAATAAAAGGAAATATTTAACTGATTTGAATAATAAAGAATAATGTTTAGATAAAAAAAAATAATGAAGAAATTAATGAATAATGAAATTAATTGATTAAAGTTCATTTTAAAAATATTACTTGATGCAAAAACGTCTTTAAAAAATTCAAAAAAAGGAGAACAGCGATTAGACACAGTCGCGTCGATTTTATTGACGCGGGCTCGTGATCTTCAACATAAAGAAAAAAAAATTAAAAAACCAAAAAAAAGGACTAATCCTCTGAATTCGTTGTATCTTCCATTTTTATTTCTTTTCACTTTCGATTGGTGAATTTTTAAAAAATAATTCGTCGTAATAATTGTGTTGAAAAATTCAACGAAAAAGTATCTGAAGAGAAGTCATTTCTCCTATCATTAACTTTAAAAAATTAGGATAAGATAAAGTGGGATTTCACCGAAGTAAATTACTAAGAAAATTACCTAAAAAAAATTACAATTAAAATTCTATAAAATCGCTGGAAATTAATGGGCATTATAAAATTATTAAATTCGAATGGGCATTACTAAATCACTTCTTTGCAATTCAGATACTTTCGAAAATGAATTAATTAAAAAATTGATTTGATCGTAAAAATTAATGTTTTGAAATAATTTCATTAAATTCTAAATTTCGATTCAATTAAATTTATAACGAGCGAATACAACGTACACGCACACTTATCGCACACGAGTCAGTCGCGTGAATTATTTTTTTTTCAATCTCTTGAAAAACATTTTTTTTATTTATCGAAACAAGAAAAAAAATCATGAAAATAATTTGGTAACGAAGAGATTGAATTTAAAAAAATCACGCGCGTGTTAACGCACAGAAGACATCAACGTATTTTAAAATATATTTTTAGAAATGATTAATGGCACTAAAAGATCCGAAAGTGACAATTCTATTTCATGAAACAAAAGAAATAATGTAAAATGGTGCTGTGACAGTTTTTAAAAATTTACTGACATTATATTTTTATTCTAATCATTGAAATATGATAATTCAAATAGTAAATTGAAGATAGTTCCAAGAAATTGAAAGATAATTTATATTAGATGAGTACAAATGATAAATTACTTCCGAACCATCAAAAAATTTCCAAGAATTTTTTTAGTAAAAATAAATAAATATTTATTGCAATAATTGTATAAAACAGGGAACTTTGTTGTTTTAATGATAAAAATTTAATTCTCCGTTAATAATGAAGAAATTTTAATGATAAAATATTTTGTTGAGAATAATCTTTCACAATTTTATCTCACATTAATATCTTGGACAATAAAAATATTCTATACTTCACTACACGAAAAATACACGAATATTTTGATCGATCATTAGAAATATAAAATTTATAGCCAATTCAATACTGAAATTAAATTCACAATTTATTATTCTGTAAACCAAAAATAATGAAGTCAGAAATGAAAGAAAATTAAATTTCTCTAGTTAAATAAAATTATCGAAATATTTTCAACGGAAAAAATCAGTAAATGAAAGATATCTTATGAATTTTGAGGCAATAACTGAAAATATATTTAGCTATTAAAATCCACGAAATAATGAAATAAATTCCGAAAACTATCAATAATATCCAAAGCGACAGAAGAAACGCCGTTTTAATTGCACAAAATTAGTGGAGCACTTAAGTTTGCTGAAAAAATTTTGGATGACTGAAAATTTGAAAATATTCGGCAATCAATTATTGTTCATTACGATCCAATTAGCGCGAAGGTTTTTCGTTCAATGAATATTCAGAAAAATCCTTCCAACTGCAGTGGATAATACGGATTCTTTATCAAAAATAATAGTTTCGTTGAAATGAATTAAAAAATAAATTCGTCGAGTGCAGATGTCGACAATATTCATCCAATAAGCATCAATGCAATATCTCAACTGAAAAAAATTTATTTCCTACCGAAAATTCCTTAGATCGTGAATTATGGAAAACTTGATTTATTTTTTCCATAAATTCCTGATTCGTTCAATTAAAAAAAATAGGACTTTGAGATATTTTTAAATTCAGGAAGATCCAGAATTCCGAGAATAATTCATCGGAAATTTCATGCCAAAAATTTATTCAATCTTCGAATAGAAAAAAAATCGAAAGTCTATTCTTTGTGAACTGAAGACGCGGTAGAGTCTCGCACCACGTAGATTAAACTAGAAACCGTTCGCTCTGTGCGCGTATCATTGACTCTTCGAACAACAAAAATTATGGAATAGCTCAATCCTGTAATATGCACTTTAATTCTCTGAACTTCGCACTTTAATTCTCCAAATTAATTTGAAAAAAAATTCTCCAAATTTTACGGCGAATTTCGCACATTAATTCTCGCAATGGTTCACTGATACCTTTATTCACTATTTTCTTAATTCCAATTTCTATTTTTACATTGATAATATTAGCTGATAGGTGAATTTTATACTGACGAATATAATATGATGAAAATAAAGAAAACCATCTTTGAATACAAAATTCTGTAATGGCCGTATTAAGTGGAATTATTCTCATGTTATATGGTACTCGTCGTGTCTAAATGGAATAATTCGTTTCATGTTGTATGGTATTCGTCGTGTTATATGTCGCTTGCTACTTGTTATCGAGACATTGCCGTTATCTCTTCCAAAACTGGCAAAAGTATAAATTCCTTTACTGAAGTATTTTTTCACCAAACGCATGAAATGAATGGATGAAAAAATATTTAAATCATTTTCAAAGATTTTTCAATTGTCTCTATGCCACATGATTCATACAGATATTTGAGAAAGCATTTTATGGTGCGAGAGAATAAAGAAGACTAGAAATAGTTTGCAGAGTGAGGGAAGTTGACGAAGGCTCCACTCTGCAAACGGCTCTTCAATCCTCTGGTATCAAAAAATATTAAACTTCTGAAAATGAATTATTTAAATTTAAATATTTTTTTGCTAATGCGTAGAACAGTGATTATTTATTTCTCGAATTTATGGTTTTGCCGACGTGATTTTGAATCTTCGTGGTGGAACGTCTCTATTTAAATACGCAAGCGTGAATTCATATTTAAAGAACAGTGTCTACATAAGTGATATTACATTGATCATAAAATATTGAGGTTCAGTGATTTTTCCAATTAAATAACTCGTGCTGACATTGTGAACAGTTTATTTACCCGGCAAATAAATTTCCTATATGGTTACAATGTCAACACAAGAAATTGAACTACGGAAGAATATTTAGGAGTTAAGAAAGTTAGACTGCGAGTTCAGTCTGTAAATATAGACTTGAAAATTTTTGGTAAATTAAGAAAATAGTGAAGAAGTGATATTTCGGTTTTACCGTGGAGAAAGATAATTAAGGTGGAAAATCGGCGATTTATTATGTCCGATTAAGGTCGAATCATTTTTATTTTCAAGTTATTAAAACTGCGTCGCTCTTAATCGAAGAATTTTCGCGCGTTTTATTCAAAATCATCACAATTATTTTTTTATAAGATTATTATGATTATTCCCCAGTTTTTTTAGTTACGTTTTGGTTTTTGGAGCTTTGGTTTACGCGCAGGAGCGATCGATTGGTCTAGCAATTGAATTCTGCACGAAAAAAGAGAAAAAATAGACATTTTATCAATAACATGAGATTACGAAGATTTTAACGAAATAATTTTGAATTTGATAAAAAAAAAATAATTTTAAATTAGTTTTCTCAAACTTTGAAGATTCATGAGTTCAGTCACTTTGCACCATTTGACGTAAAGTAATTCAAAAAATGAGGGAAAATTTGAAAACAAAGAATTTCCGATTTACTCAATTTACTCAGAATCAAGAAATAACGAAAAACCAAAGGAAATATATAAATTTGAAAAATTACAGTTTGAATGAGAAATTTCTCAGGAAATAATTGAAATCTACATTTACCTCTGTATTTGGCTTCTTTCAATATTCAACAAATAACAAAAAAAGTGCCAATAATCAACAACAAAAAAATCGAAAAATACATTCAACTATTTGAAATGAAATTCAGAGTCTCCCAGTCTCTCTCTTCACGCGGAAAGCGCACGAAGAGATTTCGAAACTCGGAGAACTAATTTTTCATTTCGAATAGCGGTGTAAAACATCAATATTATCTGAAATTATAAAATTTATTGAAAAAAGAAATTTGACAATTTCGTCGATACTTATGTTCCATCAAAAAGTTCTTTAATCAGAAAAAAATAATTTAAAAAAAAACAAATCAATCTGACTACGAAGAAACACCGAATTTACGACAAAAAAAAAACTAAATTAAACATCTGGAAGAAATTGATTATCGATCAGATTCCTTTCGTGAAAATTGATAAAAAACCAATTCGCCAATGTATCTGGATTAAATAAATAAAATCTGATCAAAAAATCCCGAATTTATTTCCCCAACACCTCAAAAAAAACCGCTCAATTTCTCAACGAAACTAAAAAAAATCTCATGAATTTATTTAAATGACCAACACCTGAGACCTCTCTCCCGAAAAAATCCAAAGTTCATTACGAGAAAGAAGTACGATATTCACGATAAAAAAAAACAAAACAAAAATGTATGCATACATGTATAATAATGTAAATTACAAGGCGTACGACGCGACGACTATGGTCAACTCACGCCACTGACGTGACTGGGATGCTGGGGACTAATGAAGACGTGCCATGAACCAGTCGTCGTTCCTCTTTTAACCGCCACAACTCCTCAATACCCATATTAAATTCCATCTCCCTCCCACCTCCCTGTGACACGCACAAACAATCAGTCGTTCTCTCAAAAATAATGGAAAAAAAGCGCGTTTATTTCTTTTCTCTCAAGCCACCTCGGTCTCCCCCCTCTTTTCCAGCAATCCTCTATCATCTTTCGCCTGTCGCCCATTTCCTGTCCATCCTCTCCCTCTCTTTTTCGCTCCAATCATCACGAAACTGGTTTCATCCTCGTGACAAGAGGACAGAGAAAAAGAGATTGAGAATAAAATAAATATAAAAATAAAAAGTAGAGAATTCGCAGAGAAGAACCGCCGCATTACCAGAAGCCCCAGATGCAGTGGAAAAAAGGTAAAAAAATGAAACGAGGAGATCTAATTCCACCGAGCAACTACCGGTTACTCATTTCCACTTAAAAATTCTCAACGAAAAAAAGGAAAAATTCGTATCTCAATGTGTGTGTGTATGTGTAATGCATTTATCGTGTTTGAAAACAGATGTAAAATACGAAGGGGATAATAATGGAAAAAGAGTTGAAGATGGCGGACATACGGGGGGGAAAAGAGTGTAACGGCCCACAAGCCGGTCTCTATCGGCAGAAATTAAGTTGTTAAGACGGTGCCTCGGGCGTAACCGAAAGCGGGATAAGCGTGGAAGAGAGATGAAGAGAGAAAAATACCGTGATACCATACTGAGACAACGGCATACCTATACGCTGCCACACGCTGTGGATAATGGCGGATGGTGTTTTGTTGCGGGGCAAAATCGAGGCGGGAATTAACGGGGAGTAAGAAATATATTTCTGAGAATATTATAAAATTTTAAGATTTGAGTCAGGATTTTTTCCGATTTTGTCGAAATGTTGATAAATTTTCCTCGTCATCGATTTATGATTAGAAGTTCGATAATTATAGTAATCGAGTGTTTTCGTTCTCACAACGTAATTAACCAATTATCCCAATGTTAATAATCGCTATTTTCCTCGACGATTACCGTAAATCCTTCTCTCAATTTAGTTATTTTTTCGTACAATCTCCTCCTACAACTCGCTTCATGAATTATACCTGGTAAAAGTTTTAAAGTATTTTACACACAGCGGTCTCTGAGAAGAAGCAAAGAGCAGGTGCAAAGATTCATACGTTCGTCTCGGCATCAAGAGCCACCTTGGTCTGACCATAATGTTTTTTTTCTACGCATTTCTCCCTTCATCCCCTTCGCTCCTCATTTTATATTTAATTCCGCTTGTTTTTATTTTGAATTTAGAGCAAGAAGGGGGAGATAAACACGAAGGTTTCAAGTTAAAACTAACAGCGCCAAGGGAGAAAACGAAGATGAGAAGGAGAGAAGATGAGAACGCGTCGAAGGCAATAGTTACGAGGAACCCGAGAGGAGGCATTAACCGCCGAGGACCGTCACGATTGGTCGGCTATGGACCAAGCGTGTGCGCAGAGAAGAAAACTAAAACGAAGGAGGAAGAGAGAAACAGCAAGGCCCAACGGAAACGAAAAGAAAACCCGCGGCCGCTCTTCTCCCTGTGTACAACTGTCACACTCTAACCAATGCGTTTACTAAGAAATAAAAATAAAGAGAGAAAGATTTTCAGGAGGGATAAGAACGGCGTGGCGTGCACACGAACCTCGTCCTCCGGCACGTAGTCTACACTGACAGATACATCTTTATTGTTGCCGTGGCTCTCCTTATTCCATTCTCCCAACCTTCTTACCATACTGTATCATATTCCAGATTTTTTTTTTGATTTTTAAGCGAAGATGTAAATTGTTGAATGTTTTATTTGTTTATTGGTGAATTTGAATATTTAATTGATTTTTTCATTAACATTTTAATTGGAAGGATGTGATTGATTCATCGAAATGATTTCGGCATTTTGAACGTTGAATTTGTTCGAATTAATCATTCGAATTGGAGAAAAAGTTATTACAGAATGAGAATTTATTTCGCAGATTAAAATCACGTAGATCATTCTATTTCGAAATATATTGAAATATCTATGGATGTTTTTTCATTGAGATACTGACGTGCGATTTTTTTTAAAAAAACATCAGCTACAAAAGAATACAAGAAAGCCGCCGCCGCTATACTTATAAATCAATGGATTTGTAGCTCTGGCACACTGGTGAACTAAAGTGAGACATCATCGGTCAGTGTTAGTTGGCCTGTTGGGGATCGGTGAAACGCTGAAAGCCACCACAAAAGGCCCCCTCTTCTTCACCCCCCGCGGGTCAAGAGAGAAAGCAATAAGGTGGAAAGGTGTGTAAAAACTGAGAGGATACTGAAGAAGAAGTAGGCGGAGACTTGCTACGCTATTCTACAAAAAAAAATTCTCAGATATTTTTTCAATGCCGGATGTTTCGCTCTTCTTCACTTTTTCCTTTTTCTGTGAATGTGTCTCAGAGGGAAAAAATGTGTTGTGAGAATTTCATGGATCACTACAATTTTCGTGGTGAAACAAAATTGCAACGTTACTTCAATTAACATTATACTTGGAAGGGTATTAAAGTTTATTCAAGCCAATCAACAATTTTTGTTTGTATTGATCTTAATGAAGGTCAAGTGGTAGATTAATATTGAGAAGTTAGCGAGGCGCCATAAATTCATTAATTCACCCGCATAAATACATCTGTCTGTGTTGCATTTAAATTTACATTAATTGTATCTAATGAGACAGCGTTGCTTTATATTTATGAGCCTTTAAATTGAAGAGAAACAATTGAAAAAATTATTTTTATTTGCTGTGAAAAAATTATTTGTTTTGCTGTTAAAAAATAATAAAAATCCTGGACAAAACAAAGTCTCGAGTACTGTAAATACACGAATGGAACGATCACCCCGTATATAATCCAGGCGTGCGCGGTAAAGTATAAGGATGCCACGTTGGTACATGGGTAGCGGCGCCGATATCTCGATTCGAGAATCTCATGCTCCAACGACGCCTCGTGGAGATGAAAAATAACAAGAAGAGAAGAAGGAAAATAAAGACAGGGGCAAAGACACTGGGGCCCTTTCTATCCGGTATGCACGGCTTTCAGTAGAAAATAATCAAATTATCGCGCTCCATATTACTCGAGAGACGAAGAAGTTGATGGATTTCAGAAATTATTGTAATTCGGAGTAATCCAGTTCTTTTTGCTGCGAAATCCAAATTATCCGCACTCAACTGCCATAATATATGGTATAAAATATATGGATAAATATATTTTGAGTAAAAAAATATATGTGTACGAATATATCAAGTACTGTATGGGTTCATACATATAATTTTGCGGCCTCGACATATATTTGCGAATATATTTCATTGTATACTTATATAATATATTTCGTGATATATTTAGATTCATAGATGATTCCATGTATTGGAGGAATATATGTGTCTATTTATATTTATACGATATAATTTGTCTTATATTTTAAAAGATATTACCAAACATGTCATGATATATTTAA
>JABSMS010006536.1:0-15029 GCA_018902275.1 Aleiodes sp. PSUC_FEM 10030003
ATACAATATATATATTTAAACATACAAGGAACATTAATAAAAACATTTTTGTTGAATTGCCATAGTAAAATTATTGTTTAGATAACTGATATTTATGGATAACCCAAATCACCATTCGGATAATTAACTGTCAGATAAATCCAATTTCCTTTCGGATAATTGACGTTTCGGATGACTGACAAAATTTCTGTCAAGAACTGTGGATTTTTTTGAAAATTGCGAAAATTTTTGGCTCAAATTATCACTCAAAAATTCTGGCTCAAACCATTTCATTTTCATGTCTATTTTACCTTATTTTCCCTATTAGTTTTCAAATCCTAACTGTCAATAACGAAAAGTTAGTCCACATGATTATTTCAACTCAAAATATCCATGAGTCTTCAGCAGAACAGTTGAGAAGATTCCATATCAAAACATTTCAATAAATTAACAAATATGGAGACAATATTTCTCATGATTTCTCCCCTAATCTCGTGTTCTCACTGAAAGAAGTCAAAAAACTACTTTTCCATTTCTGGAACACATTGAACGTCTGTAAATACGAAGAAACGAATTGGACAGAGGCCTATTGTCTGCTGAAATATTTAAACGTATCGATTGACAAGTGTTTACTTTAATGCTAGACTCTTCACAACCACGAATGCGCTGCGCATAAGTAAGTATCCATAGCATCATCGTTTATTCAAGCAGATTACATGCATTTTCCAGGAACAATTTGTTATCTATCTACTCATGATATTTGCCCTGCAATTTCCTTTTCTTGTTAGCAATTTTTCTTTTGTCACAAGTAGTATGAAAGGTTTGCCCTATAGTTTCATATTCTTCACACTGTGTGGAGTATGGAGACCATTGAGTTGGTCGTCAGGATGGAAAAGAAACACCTACGATTTTTACTCAATAATAGTACTCGCAATTATGTATTCATTCGGATTTATGGAATTTATTGATGCATTACAGTGTATTGGAAAAATTGATGATTTAGTTGGTGCTTCATTCATGTTAGTTACAGTTTGTAACATATGTTACAAAGCAATTAATTTGATAAATAAACGTCAGGACATTATCAATGCGATGGGAATCTTGGATATCACGTGTTGTCAGAGAATGAATTCAAAGGAGGAAATAATTCATGATGATTGCGTTCGTCGTATTCGGTGAGTCATTGTTCGTGAAGAAATGAAGAGCTTGAGGGTTGTATACCTTCGGATTTTTTTAATGTTACTTAACGTCGCTATATTCATGCTCCATGTGACAAAGCACATGTGATTAATTACGGTGGTGCTTGTGTCAACCGGCAGAGACCAGGTTTTGAACTCGGAACCTTTGAGTTACGAATCCGTCGCTCTACCGATTGAGCCACTGCGGACCCATTATATCTTCGGAATTAGTAGATTAGAGAACATTGGCAAGAGATCTTTTCTGCGGGAAATTTCCCGAATTGCAAAAATGTCTCTGATGAATTTTTCTGAAGGCGTTTTCGGTTCGATCTTCCCTGCACTGTTGTGGTGCAAGCTAGCCTGACCGGAAGCTATTCGCGTTCCAAACAAAGAAGAGAAGTATTTTATTACATGCGAGAGTAGTGTCAAAACAGTTATTCGTGAATATTACAAGAGAGAATTATAAATATGGGAAAACAACTATTTGTTAAAGGAGTATTCATTTTCCAGTGTCAATTCTGACAACTTTGGATTGCTATTTCAATAATTCTGAATTGTCAAATCACCGCCATTATGAAAACGCTCAGTTCAGATTAATTCCGCACTATCCCGGTGTAGTGTAGCACAAACCGAAAACGCCATAAGCTCGATGATCTCAGAGACTACCGCAAAATATTTCATTTCGAATTTCATTCGAAAACTCGATTTGCTTGTAAATAATTTTTAAAATTCAATTTAATACTTAATATTTGAAGAAACACTACTGGATGGTATTTTTGCATTGTCGAAGGCGCTGTAATCATGATAACTTTGTCATCAGTTATGAAAAATATACCAGAACATACGTTACCATTCAGAGTGTGGTTACCATTCAATTATACAAGTGGAACTGCTTATTGGGTTGCATATTATCATCAGTCAATAGCACATGCATTAGTTGCTACAATTGGCGTTGGATACGACACATTTGTTCCAGGCATCATGCTTCTCACTTGTGAACAATTGCAAATCCACAAATATCGATATGATACGATGATTGATGATCTTCAAGAGGCTAGAAAAAAAGAATCTGGAACAACGGCAGATTATGTGGAAAAAAATATGTTGAAAGATTTGATATATCATCATAAAATGATACTAAAGTAATTCATTCTTAAAGTGAAAAATCAGTTGGAACAATTTCACTTGGATAACAGTTTTTATAAAATATTTTGAAACCTGGATAATCAATGAAGTGTTGAAATGAGGAATTGAGACATCACATGTACATTGTTTTGAAAATATCTCAAAAGCGATGAGTTTGCAGGTTTGATATTAAGTATCGATCACTGCAGGTTTGAAATTAAGTACAGAAATTTTTGTGATGAATTTTTTTCAAGAAGAAATGTTGATAAAAAAAGGTCACAAAAATCATTCTATCTCACTTGCATTCAATGATGTTTTTGAAAAACTGATGGCAAGTAATAGTGAATTCCCTCATTCTTCCACTTCATTACTGAATTATCATCTCAAATGTTACTTGTTTTCAATTTATTACAGTAATATGCTCCATTTTTCGTGATATTTCAGATTCTCCAAATCATTTAACGAAATTTTTTCAACAGTTCTGTTCATGCAGTACTTAGCAAGTTCTCTGGTCATATGCCTAAGTGTATATAGATTAGCAGGAATGACTATTAATAATCCAGAATATCCATTTGCTGTTTTTTATTTAGTATGTATGACAACGCAGATATTTTATTACTGCTGGTATGGGAATGAACTCATACTCGAGGTGATTAATGCATTGACATAATTATTTGAAATATGAATCGATATTTCATTCGTGAAGTGTCAATAAGAAGTCGGATAATTCCTTTTACAAAGATGCCTCTTTTGTAGCCTAAAAAATTATCTACGAAAAAAAAACCTCGAAATTTTCTTCTAAATCAAGTCGTTTTGGAGGTAATTCCAAACGAATCTATGAAAGAACAATTGACCGATCTTCTTTCATCACTTCACCACTGATTTTGTTTTACAAAAATAATACGTGCATATTATGTAATCAGAGTTTACAAATTGGTGGATCAGTTTATGGAATGAACTGGTCGCTGTTACAAATCAAAACACAGAAAGATCTGTTGATAATAATGAATCGAACGATGTCTCCAATTGTATATAATGGCTGTAAAATAGTAACTCTATCACTTGAATCATTTACAAGGGTGAATTCATTTATTCAATGAATTAGTAATTAAAATTTATCATTAATTCTCGTAAATTTGTTCTTTTATAGATTATGAAACTCTCGTATACAGTATTCAATGTGCTTCAACGTACATGATATTTTCCTGGGATTAAAAATTGAGGAATTATGACAAAATATGAACTTTTGGAGGCAATATTCTTCTTTTCGAAAGTTTCAAGTTCTTATGAAATAGTGTTGAATTATTTCCGTACATACTCATTTCAATAAACGATAGAATTTTGATCATTCCATCTTCATTCATTTTTTCTGAACACTCACTCTCACTGAACGAAGTCACGCAACTATTTTCTTTCCATTGAAACTCAGGAAATGTCTGTGAAGACAAACAATAGAAACTCGAGACCTATAATCAGATACAATATTTAAGCGTATCGATTGACAACTGTTTATCATAATGATACACTTCCCATCGTGAATTTCTGTTCAAGCCCTGTACGAGGAGTGTCCATACCATCATAATTTATTTACAGAGAATGGCAACATTTTCCAGGAACAATTTACCATATCTTTCGTCTGACTTCTGTCCTACAACTTCTTTTTTCTGCGAAAACCAAAGCAAACGCCGACTTCTTCCGGCGGTAAACATCCAAGTAATATGAAACATTTACCACACATTTTCATACTATTCACAATATGCGGAGTATGGAGACCACTGAGCTGGTCATCAGGATGGAAAAGAAACATATACGATTCTTACTCATTATCAGTTATAATAATAATGTATTCGTTTGGATTAATGGAATTTATTGATGCATTACAGTGTTTTAGGAATATTAATGATTTGGTTGGTGCTTCGTTTATGTTAATTACAGTTGGTAATGTTTGCAACAAACTAGCGAACATGCTGAACAGACGTGATGATATTATTAATGCATTAGAAATAATGAATTTGAATTGTTGTCAGAGAAGAAATTTACCGGAGGAAACCATTTATAATGATTTTGTTCGCCGCATTCGGTGAGTTTACTTTATTTCAGTTTAATTTGGTCATCGGGGCAATGTTCATCATCAAAAGAGAGTGAAATAAACTTTTCTATTCGATTCCAAATTTTATCTCCAAAGGAACGCAACTGCCTTCTATTTTTGCATTGTTGAGAGTGCCGTAGTAACAATAACAATTTCATCAATTATGAAAAACATACCGGAACACAGTTTACCATTCAGAGCCTGGTTGCCATTCAATCATACAATTGGCGCTGCTTATTGGTTTGCATACTATCATCAGTCAATAGCACATGCATTAGTTGCCACAATTGGTCTTGGTTATGATACATTCGTGCCTGGTATTATGCTTCTTACTTGTGCACAATTGCAGATCCATAAGTATCGCTATGATACTATGGTTGATAATCTTGAACGAAATAACGAAAAAATATCAAAAATCATGGGAAATCATTTGGAGAGAAACATGCTGAGGGATTTAACATGTCATCATAGAATTATACTAAAGTAATTATAAATAATTGGATATTTTTCATTTTCAATCTGTTTAACGACCAAAAGCACGGAATGGATTCGGTGTTAGAGAAGCTGGGAATTCCGTAGTTGGTTAGGGGTGCCATGAATGAACCACGGCAGCGTCCGTAACTAATAGAAAATTACGCCAAGTACGGTACAATGTGGTCGTTAAATGGGGTAATTCGATGAAAATTATGCAATATTTTTTTAATATTACAGATTCGCGGAATTATTCAATGAGATTTTTTCAACAGTTATATTCATCCAGTATGTAGCGAGTTCTTTGGTGATTTGCCTCAGTGTATATAGATTAGCAGGAATGGATTTTGATAATCCCGAATATCCATTTGCTGTTTTTTATTTAATCTGTATGACAACGCAGATATTTTATTACTGCTGGTATGGTAATGAACTGATACTAGAGGTGAGTGACATAAAATTAGTATAATATATGAAATATACAGGCGGATCTCTCTAAAATTCCGACCTTGGTACGTGACCTTGGAAGAATTCTTGAGAATGGAAGTAAGAAGGAGAGACAACTGATTTAGTACAATATTAGGAGTGGAGAGAGAAACCTAATGTCGAAATGCGGAACAAATTTGAACCGATAGACGAAATTTGTGGGTTTGAGTGAAAAAAATTCCAAATGAAAGAAAAGCAAACGCATACGTATGACAACAAAGCAAAAGAATGTTGAGTGAAGAGTACTACCGTTATTCTCAATATGGCAGCATTGCAATTTATCGACGTCAAACGACTAATTTTTCAAACGATTAATTTGGAATTTTATAGGGATTCGTCGATGTTGTGTTGATCAGTAGAAAATTGAATTAGATCATTTAATCAGAGTTTAGGAATCGATGAATGTGTTTATGGAATGAATTGGTCGGTGTTACATGTCAAAACACAAAAAGATTTGGTGATAATAATGAGTCGAACGATGTCTCCAATTGTATATAGTGGATGTAAAATGGTAACTTTGTCGCTTGAGTCATTTACAAAGGTGAATTGATTTCTGGAATTGAGGGATAATTGAAATCCAACAATGATTATCATGACATTGTTTTTATGTTCATAGATTATGAAGCTTTCATATACAGTATTCAATGTTCTACAACGAACGTGATATTTTTATAGAAATAAAATTTATATAGTTATAAAAGATTGTGTTTTTCGAGTTCAATTGATTTTTCCTGAAGTTGATGTTGATTAATTTAACTATTGGCATTGTATTTTTACCACTTAATTCGCCTCTCTGTGTCTAGAATTATTTGAACCAACCATAATTAGTTTTCGATATATTGGGGTCAACTGAGTAAACATATACAATAATGATTGCTGTGCTCCAAAGAACGTGATATTATCATAGAATTCCAATTTATGTAATTAGATTGTTCCAAATTTTCATGTTATTCATTATTTTCAACTCACTCTCACTGAAAATTATGGAAAATGACGTTTTTTTTCATTTTTCAAAAACCGGCACATTCCCGTGAGAAAATTAGTCATCGATTTTTTTCCATCACTTGGTTTGCCACATGAAAACAAAGTTTTCATTAGTCAAAATTCTGAATAAAAAATTAATTTTCTAACATTATAGACAAGAGAGAGACATTCATTTTACTTTGATGCTCCTTCAGATTCGCTGAAGAATTCGCTGGGATTCTTTCAAAAGCTATATTCGCGCAGTACATATTCAGCTCTTTAGTTATATGCCTCAGCGCATATAGACTGGCCGGAATGAGTGTTCATAATCCAGAATATCCATACGCTCTTTTTTATACAATCGGTATGACAACAGATATTTTATTACTGTTGGTACGGAAATGAAGTCATTCTTGAGATGAAGTAATTCATAAAACAGTTTATTGATCCAAATAATAGTATTCATTTGGAATAAATAGAATATATTATTTATCCAGAGTTTAGGAATTGGTGAGACAATTTACGGAATGAAGTGGCCACTATTACAAGTAGACACACAGAAGAAACTCTTGATGATAATGAAAAGGACAATGTCTCCAATTGCATTCACTGGTTGTAAAATAGTGACACTTTCACTCGAATCATTTACACGGGTGAATTTCTTACTTCTCCAACAATAAATAATTTAAATTTACTAATCCATCTCATGATATTGTTTCTTCACAGATTATGAAACTGTCGTATACAGTATTTAATGTACTCCAATGAACCGGATATCATGCATACCAATTTTTAATAATGTTCAAATTATTCTGCTGTAAACGTTCTCAAAACAATTTTTTCACTCATTCAATGAATGACAAGGTTCAAAGAATTTGGCCGTTATACTTAAATTCAAATGGATATTCAAAGTATACTCAAGCTCTATCGAATGACGAAATGAAATTTCCTTTAGTCACCTTTTCTTCTGCAAATATACCTCTTCTTTTCCTCTGCGTTTTCCATAATAATACCCTAGCATCCTTTCTGCGGAACATTTACCAGTGGTATAGCATTATGTTTCATCGAACTTGTCTAGACATAGCCGTAGTCTTGTTATCTCATCAATTATTTAAACTAAACGATTCCTCTCGTCAAATACCTTGCTGTCTACGTTCCCGCATACATTGTTCATTGTTTGCAGTACTCACTAACTCTAATGGCATCGTAACAGTTCATTTTCTATCCTGCAAGCTTTCAGAGAGAGGTTTCTTTACTTGACAGAGAGAATGAAAGTATTACCATTCAGTTTCGGGGTATTCACATTCTGTGGAGTATGGAGACCACTCAGTTGGTCAACTGGATGGAAAAAATTTATCTACGATTGTTACACGGTTTTTGTGATTTCATGCTTGTATTCATACTGTTTTATGGAATTTGTAGATACGTTACAGTCACTGGATGAAATCAGTGAATTCGTCAATGCTTCATTTATGCTTGTTTCTGTTATAAATACATCCTGCAAAGCAGCTAATTTATTGAAAAAAAGAGATCAAATCATTGAATTACTTTCTATACTTGATAGTAATTTGTGCAAAAGTCGTAATCAAGAAGAGGATGCATTTCAAAATGAGTGTAAACGTCGTGTCAAGTATGTAAAAGAATTATTATTTTTCAATATTAAAAATTCAGACATTCAGTGAAATTTTTGTGGGAAACGAGTGAGAAAAGTTTATCTTCTCTCCTTTTTCGGTCGATTATTATTTTTTTCTTTCAAATAAAGGAGGTGCGCTTTTTTTTTAGTTTTTCTAGTTTCTCACGATTTTTTTTACTTTTATTAGTGTAATAGATCATAATCAATCATTACATTGACTTTGATCTATTTTTGAGTGAAATCAAAGCAGAATCAATAAAAAAAATTGACGTTCACAAAGTTAGCTATATCTTTCTCAATTTTCGTTAGAAGTAGAAAAAATTCAGGACAAATTCTTAGTAAATGATATCAGCTTTAATTTGAAACCAACTTCTACTCGTTATAATAATTAGAAACAAAAATATTCATGAAAAAATACGCCAAATTTCTACAGAAAAAAAAGAAATCTATCAAGAAATATTGAAAAAAAAATTATCCACAAGATTCTCATCGAAATTTTGTTGTCTTACCATTATTACCATTTACAAAAATCACACAAAAAAATGTCATTAACTCTCAGGGCACGGATTAGGGTACTTTCAGACGCTGCCAACTGATCCACCGACGGTTGGGTTCTAAACCAGTTCGTACCCTGAGGGTTAATATATTCAATTTTAACCATATTACCGTTTTTATATTTCTAAAAAGTAATTCAACCATTAATTGAATATAGAATTAATTTTGGATTTTTCTTCTGTATCGTTGAAACTGCCGTTATGACATCAACAATATCATCATTTTTTGAAAATATACCAGAGCGTACATTACCATTCCGAGTATGGGTACCATTTTACAATGGCTCTGAAGTAGCCTACTGGATGCTTTATCTTCAACAAGTCATAATTGGCCATGGTTTTCAATCAACAATAGCAATTGGTAATGAGACACTTGTTGCTGGTATAATGTTACTAACGTGTGCACAACTTCAGACACTGAAATATAGACAAGAAAATTTACCTCAATTAATTCAGGAACAAGTTAATGATACAAATGGTGATAAAGATGATTTGGAGCGTAAATTTTTGAATGAAATGATTCTACATCACAAAGCTATATTAAAGTTAATTTTCATTGTAACTAATCTATTCAGAGCTTAAGCACAATCGTCAAACAAAAGTGTTAGAACTTCTAAATCACTTCATTTACCAGTTCTAACACGTTCGTTTCAGAATTGTGCTTAGATCTTCACAGTTGTGACTCTGTAATTTAACCCACGCGGGGATGTGGACTTACGCATATGCGCGTTCTCGAAATTACAGAATCACTACTCTCAATTTAATATTATTTGAATTAATGAAATAATTCATTAAATGATATTTATAGATTTGCAACAACAGCCAATGAATTATTCTCAACAATAATATTCATTCAGTATGCAATAAGTTGCTACGTTCTTTGCATAAGTGTTTATCGAGTTGCCCAAATGGAAGTTACTAATCCCGAATATCCATTTAGTATTTTTTATCTATTGTGTATGACAACACAAATTTTTTATTTCTGCTGGTATGGTAATGAAGTTATACTGGAGGTAATAATTCATTCATCAAATATTTTTATACAGCCAAAAAAAATTAATCATTATAATAATAAATTCCAAGAGCTTAGACATTAGTGAATCGATCTATAAAATGGACTGGACATTGTTGAACATAGCGAGTCAGAAAGATCTTATTATGGTGATGAATAGAACAACGCATCCTATTGTATTTACTAGTGGAAAAATAATAATCCTCTCTGTCGAATCGTTCAAAGGGGTTTGTACTTCTTTTTTTTTCATCATCAATGGCAATGAAATTTTTAAAACTTGTTCTTAAAAAATATTGCAGATTGTAAAGATGTCATACACAGCATTCAATGTACTCCAACAAACCTGAATTTTTCAACGGACTTACAACATTTTCATGCATAATTCACGTACAATTGAAGTAGTTAACATAGAATGAGAAGAAAGAATAAATATTAAATTTTCAAAAAAATTACCTTCGTCATCAGAAGTGTTTATTGTAGAGTTAGAAAATATTAATATTGTCACGCCTTCACTATTCACTTGGAATCGAGAATTCTAACGAAAGAATGACTATACAGAATGAAATCCACAAAGACAACACGAACATCTGTCGTAGCCAAATAGTCTGAACATAGAAGAACTCATTCCTTCCTTTATTCCTCTCTGTTGTATTCTTCCAGATGTGTTCTTTATTCCAATCTTCCGATAATGACGGGCTGGCTGTCTTTCGATAGACATTCAAATGATATGGTACGTATGACAGCAATACGTGCGTCTACACACACGAAAAGCCTATTAGCTCATGAATTATTGAAGCGACATTCCACTTCCTTTTTCTATCGTCAATTGCCATTTGTCATATTTTCCACACACATTTTCCGATATTTGTTCCTCCACTTCATTCGCTCCTCCATTCAGTACATCCATGAATTTCATACTTTCAAGAACATCGGCATAACAATGAGAATATTGTCTCGACGTTTTTCTTTATTTTCATTACTATTCCATTTTTACAATTGTGAAGGATAACTTTATGAAAAATGAAAGTATTACCTTATAGTTTTTATCTTTTCACGGCAGTCGGAGTATGGAGGCCTTTGAATTGGTCAGGTGGCTGGAAAAAAATAATCTACGATTTTTATACTATGATCGTTATATCAGGATTGTATTCTTATGCTTTCATGGAATTTGTTGATATTTTATTATCAATTGATGATATTAATCAGATTGTTGATGGATCATTTATGTTTGCAACAGTCATTAATTCGGCACTCAAAGCAACTAATATGTTGCATAATCGAGGTAAAATCGTTGATTTACTTGGAGTAATTGATAATAATTTGTGCCAGAATCGTGACATAGAGGAGAATATTATTGAGAATAATTGCAAACGTCGTGTTAAGTTAGTGAAATTATTGGCATTATTTAAAATCTCGGTAAATGCGTACCTTGGTGTCCAAACAAAGTAATAAAATTAATATTTTTTTGGTAAGCTACTCTACACTTGGAACCCTCACACCCATTACAACTTTATCCCCGTTTCTCAGGAGGCCTTGTGAGTCACATACCACACCGTCCTCGCCACGTGACTCGATAATGCTAATTCTGGAGCTTCTTTGTTTCATCAGCACCGAAAATGAAATTTTCAAAAGTGCAATGAAATTGAAAAAAATGAATTAGTATTTTCAATTCAATTTTCATTTCGTTACTTTTTCAATTTTTAATCTACTTCAGTATTTAATTTCTAAATTCTGAATTTTTAAAAATAGACACCAAAGTACACATTTACCAAAATCTCTTCTCTAGTTCGATAAATGAATTTAAGGATTTTTTTTCAGAATTAATTTTGGATTTTTCTTCTGTCTCGTTGAAATTGCTGTTATGACATCAACAATATCATCGGTATTTGAAAATATACCAGAACGTACATTGCCATTTAGAGTTTGGATACCATATTATAATGGCTCGGAATTAGCATACTGGTTACTTTATACACAGCAAGTTATCATTGGTCATGTATTTCAATCAACAATAGCAATTGGTAATGATACACTTGTAGCTGGAATAATGTTGCTAGCTTGTACCCAACTGCAGACATTGAAATATAGACAGAGAAATTTTAGAAAATTGCTGGAGAATGCTAGACTAAAAAATGATTATGATAAAGATTTTGAGAGTGATTATCTCAACGAACTGATTGAATATCATAAAACTATATTAAAGTTAATTTCTATTGTGAATTTATTCATCATTTAAAATTTAATACTATTAATGTTTCAATTGATAAATTAATTCATAGATTTGCAGCGACTGCTAATGGCTTATTTTCGAAAATCATATTTATTCAGTACGTGATAAGCTGTTATGTTTTATGCATCAGTGTTTATCGTTGTGCTTCAATGGAAATTAATAATCCTGAATATCCATTTGCAGTATTTTATTTTCTGTGTATGACTGTACAAATATCCTATTTTTGTTGGTATGGTAATGAAGTCATTCTCGAGGTAATTGCATTATAATTAGTAGATATTACGGAAAAAATTATTGTACATTTTATTTTGATTTGTTTCTTCACAGAGCTCAGACATTGGCGAATCTGTTTATCAAATGGAGTGGACAGAAATGAATATAAAGAGACAAAAGGATCTTATAATGATTATGAATCGTTCGACACGTCCAATTATTTTCAAAAGTGGAAAAATTATAAATCTTTCAGTAGAGTCGTTTAAAGGAGTACGTTTATTCACTGAAGGAAATCACTGACTTTCTTCCGTCTTTTTCTTATGTGTTCGACATTAAAATTTTTCCAGATTATGAAATTTTCATACACGGCATTTAATTTTCTTCAACAAACTTGATACTGTTTAATTCAATGAATCATTCATAAAGGACAGATATATATATTTCAATGGATTGAAATATTTGGCATTGTTCGCCATTGTTTTGTAACACTGAAAACGTAAATAAAAGCACTTGTGAGGTGGAATCATGGAATTATTTCGGTTACAAAATTTTTGGCATGAAATTCAATAATTCATTAGTAAAGAGGGAAAACAGGATAAGTCGATTTTTTTCGCCGAGATTCTTTTGCAGATATCTCGGAAGCTAATGGAGATACGCCCTTTTTGTCTTGTAACTTTTTTGTAGAAAATTTCAAGAGCTACAAAAAAGCATTAGGGTAAAAAGGACGTATCTCCATTAATTCTTGAGATATTTGAGAAAAATCATTGAGAGAAAAAATCGACTTATCCTGTTTTACTTATATGTTGAATTAACAAAATATTTTAACTGATTCCCAATTGATTTTGTATGATTAACAATACAAGCACTTGTAACTAACTCACCACAATTTCTTACCATCACAATCAATTCGTCGATTGCAAGTTCAAGTAGCCCGTGTAAGAAGAATAGATGAGAGATTTTTCGAAAATTTTCGATTTTTAGACGAAGTTGCAGTATTCTCATTCCATGAATCAACGAAAAGTTATTTGACAACAAAAGGTGGTTTCTCCAGGTAATTATCTCAAGAGATTTTTGCAGCGTTTTTTCATTGATAGCAAATGTTGTTATTTTTGTTTTCTCTTTAAATCTCTATTTTTTGTCAAGAAAATCGTTTCTTGTTTTCATTAAAAAAAAGAGATTATTCTTTATTGTTGAAACACTATTGCTTGCAGCTTCTTTCTAAAGAATCAAAGAACAATGTTCGGTCATCAAACCACTTTCGGTCGGCTAACGTGTTAAGAATGTTGAAAAGTCGTTTGACAGTCGAAATTAGTCCCATATCACCAACACGGAGTGAAAATTTCGCGACGATTCTTTTTCACGCGGGAGTGCATTCAGTCGTATGGAAGTAAAATGCTGTCTGAGCATACAGGAAAATATTATTTTCTGCGGTCTCCCTTCCAATGTACTTCCACCCAATTTCCCGTAATAACTACTTGCATGTCTTTCCATATGAGACATCCAAATAACACGGTATAGTCTCCAACATAGAGAGAGCACTCGTCTAGGCAAACTATGTCCTGTTATCTCATCAATTATGACAGATGCACTTAAGTTTCCGTCTTTTTCGTCAATCGACATTTGTCAATCTTCCACATACATTCTCATTTGATATTCACCACCCGATTTATTCGTCTCATCACTCACTCCCTTTCTGACTCTCAAACTATTAAGGACACGTGAAAGATGGAAATATTATTGGAAGTTTCTGCATTAGAAAAGATATAAAAAGTTGTCGTCAATTTCAACGAAATAATTTAAACAGAAATGAAAGTATTACCATACAGTTTTAACACCCTTACAATTGCTGGAATTTGGAGACCAGTGAATTGGTCGTCCGGCTGGAAAAGGATATTATACGATTGTTATACTGTTTTTGCCGTATCAACATTGTATTCGTTTGCTTTGTTTGCCCTCATTGATATTGTGCTTAGATCTATAGAAAATCCAGCTTATGTTCTCGAAATATACTTTCTTGTAGCATCAGTCTTTAATACATCTTTGAAAACAGCTAATATGTTATACAATCGAGGTAAAATAATTGATTTATTTTCAATACTTGATTGTAATATCTGTCAGAATCATAATGAAGAGAGGAATAATATTAATAGTGCTATAAACCATCGTGTTAAGTGCGTAAAATTATTTTTGAATACTAAATTTTTTTTTTGTTTTTTGATACAAGTTTTGATAATTTTTTATGAGAAGAAACAATGACATTTACTGAATCCAGGATAAATTTTGGATTTTTCTTCGGTCTGGTTAATACTACTGTGGGAATATCAACATTTTGTTCGCTAATCGACGATATACCACAACGTACATTTCCATTTGACATATGGAAACCGGATTATAATGATTGTGAATTATGCTATTGGATACTTTATTTACAACAAATAATAGGTCACTTATATGAGGGTCTCATATGCATTGGCAATGATACGATGGTTTCTGGATTAATGCTTGTCACGTGTGAGCAACTACAGATTCTGAAAGATAGATATGAATATTTACCAATTCTCCTTGAGGAAGCATCTAAAGATGTCAATTACAATAAAGATGATTCTGAGAAAGAGTATCTGAATGAATTAATTGAATATCATGAAAGAATATTAAAGTGAATTATCAGAATTTTTTGAATTAACGTGCATTATTCTTTCATTTTGAATTTTGATGAATAGAAAAGTGGAAGAATGTGAGATTTTGAGCTGATTTGACAGTCTCACTTATTCTTAATTATTATAGAAAGAATCGTAAAGTTTCTTTGCGGGAAACGTCTGTGAACGTTCAATTGTTTTTGATGCTGAAATGGACCTGCAATTGATAAATTTGTCTTTCCCACTCTCATTTTTATTCAATTGCTAAAATGACAAATGACAAAAAGGCCGTGAGATGAAACTGTTGTGTACCAAAATGAAGAACTCCCTTTTTAGTACTAAATTATTTATTAATTAACAGCTTATTGGAATTTACAAATAAGTACTGTTCTATACTTGACAAAAACTTGACTTGTAACTTTAAGAACCTGAAGTTTTATAATTCTTGAGTTTTCATGAC
>JABSMS010006547.1:0-15027 GCA_018902275.1 Aleiodes sp. PSUC_FEM 10030003
GAAAAATCGATAAAAAAAAAATTGAACTACGTGAAGAAATAAAAAAATTAATTTCGACACATGTATTTCTACTAAAATTTCCTCAGCTTTTCAATGGAATCAGCGAAAAATCTCTATCTTGAACCGCTGAATTCGAAAATCCATTTTACCCCACCTTCTCCTTTACTTTGATTTGAAATCTCCGGAATTGCCCGAGTAACTTTTACTGCCATCTGCATTTCGGAGGATCAAGCAACGGAATGACAACAGATGGCGTTGTTATTGAATTCTCCTTCATCGATTCCCTCCCTCGAGTAGAAAGGAAACAACAAAACTGGCCCAGCCGGCAATTGCCGATCAGTCTCACACTTGCTCCTGATACCAGAGTCTCGTGTGATTCTTCAGCAAAGAATAAGCTTTAATTCTCCAATCCATCAATTCAAATTGAAAAAATGCCTGGAAAGCCAGATTACAAAGTTGGTGAGTTTATGTTGATTAAATCTATTAAAATAATTCTAATCTCCAAAAGACGATAACTCCAGAATTGAACTGATTTGATTATCCATATTCGTACATCCGAGCACGTGGCTTCTGAATTCAGATAAAGAATTGCAAAGTCAGACTTCTGCGCTTCGAGTAGTTGATTAGAAAAGCTTCATAGTTTAAGTTCCTCATCAATTTAAATTGAACAGCAATTTCATCAATAATCATTATGTTTCAGCTGATATTTCCCTCGCGGAATTCGGCAGAAAGGAAATTACCCTCGCTGAGAATGAAATGCCGGGATTGATGGCCATCCGCAAGAAGTATGGACCAGAGAAGATACTTAAGGGCGCAAAAATAGCCGGTTGTCTTCACATGACTGTACAAACAGCTGTACTCATTGAAACGCTAGTTGAGTTAGGGGCAGAGGTGAGCCAAAATTATCTCCAAACTAATAAGCATAACAGAATACAGAATTTAGATTTCGTCATACATTTCTTCGGTATGACCTATTTGCAGGAAGGAGATCAAAAGAGATTCCATAAAAGAGATAAAACAGAATTTTGCACTGAATGCGAAAAAACATTTTTGAATAGATTGAAACTGATTTTTCATGATGATCCTTGATTCCTCAGGTACAATGGTCTTCCTGCAACATCTTCAGCACTCAGGATCATGCCGCAGCGGCAATCGCGAAGACAGGAGTACCAGTTTACGCGTGGAAGGGCGAAACAGACGAGGAATACACCTGGTGCATTGAACAAACTCTAGTTTTCAAGGACGGTAAACCACTGAACATGATCCTCGACGATGGCGGTGATTTAACCAACTTGGTCCACACAAAGTATCCGGAATACCTCAAGGATTGTCGTGGTATTTCCGAAGAAACCACCACTGGTGTTCACAATCTCTACAAAATGCTCAGGGAGAAGAGACTCAAAACTCCAGCCATCAATGTCAATGATTCCGTAACAAAGGTTCGTTCTTACGTCATTCAAAGTGATGTTTTGAAGGTATCTCGATGATAAGAGATAGGAAATATTCAATAGACACCTTTTTTACAGATTGAACTAAGATTTATAAACAAGATAATTGTGAAAAATTGTGTAACTTCGATAGATTCCGAGATATTTTCCAAAAACTAATTTAAAGGATGACTGACACTTTTTATCTCTCGATTATTTCTTTATCATTCTATTCAGTTCAAGTTTTCTTATCATGTTTACTCTGAATTATCATACTTTTCTCAATCATCTAATGTGAATAACTTATTTACTAGAGCAAATTTGATAATCTCTATGGATGCCGCGAGTCTCTGATTGATGGAATCAAACGCGCAACTGATGTTATGATAGCAGGAAAAGTTTGCGTCGTCGCAGGATACGGCGATGTAGGAAAAGGTTGTGCTCAAAGTCTTCGGGCACTTGGCGGTCGTGTTATCATCACTGAAATTGATCCGATCAATGCTCTTCAAGCAGCAATGGAGGGATATGAAGTCACAACGATGGAGGAAGCTGCGCCAAAGGGTCAAATATTCGTCACAACAACTGGCTGCAAAGACATTATCACTGGAGCTCACTTCGAGTCAATGCCTGATGATGCAATCGTCTGTAATATTGGACACTTTGATTGCGAAATCGAGGTCTCGTGGTTGGAGAAGCATGCGGCTGAAAAGGTCAATATTAAGCCACAAGTTGATAGGTTCAGACTGAACAATGGAAGACATGTTATTGTTCTTGCTGAAGGAAGATTGGTTAATTTGGGCTGTGCTACTGGACATTCCAGCTTTGTTATGAGTAATTCATTCACCAACCAGGTTTTAGCACAGATTGAACTGTGGACTAAACCTGGAGAGTACACTGTTGGTGTTCACATGCTTCCGAAGAAGGTGAGAGAATTTTTTTTGAGGATTTTTTTAGGATAGTAACATTAAAAGAAATGTAGAAAAAGCGAATTTATTCGGTAGTAATTAAGAATGTTGAGCGACTTTGAGAAAATGGTAAAACTCAATTTGGAAAATTAATAAAATTCGATAGATTATTTTCATAATATGATTTTAAAGAATCAGTAAAATTTTTAGGGGAATTAAGGAGCTATTTATGAATAAGAAGAAAATTTAAAAATAAAATTACATGGTTTGATGATAAATGGGTTTAATTGATCATATCTCCGTCAAAAATGATGGAAAAATTCTGGAATTCTCTGAGTACACAGAGCAATTCTCAACACGATTTCGGATGAAAATTCCGTAATCATCAGGATCTTTTTATTCATTGAAAAAAAAAATTATTTATTAAAAAAAAGGAATTTCTCAATAATCATGAAATTTTCATAGAAAATCGTGTTTATAATTACTGAAAACATTTCAGAATTCTTTCATCGTTTTAAAGATATGACCAATTTTTATCAATTTCCCATTTAACTGCACGTAAAATTACTTACTCATTTTCTTCGTTAATACTTCCTAAAATTTTACTGATTTTTCAAATCATTGTATAAACATAATCCATTCGGTTTACCAATTTTTCATTATCTTTGCTAAATCGCACAACATCCATAAGTTTTTGGTGCGTTCCAACTCTATTTCTTCTCTCAATTCTGATCATTCTTCTCGATTTTTCAGCTTGACGAAGAAGTTGCGGCTCTTCACCTGGACAAATTGGGCGTCAAGCTCACAAAATTGACTCCAGAACAAGCGAAGTATCTTGATCTCCCAATCAACGGACCCTTCAAACCCGATCACTACAGATACTAAACTAAATCAAACAATGATTATCACTCTTAAATATTCGAAAAATAAGTCTTTAGAAGTACTAGTGACGTGAAGTGAGCATTTAAAAATTGAAAAAGAGAAAAATGAAAATATTTTATAATTTCCAAGTGTCTTTTGTTTCTTTTATTTGAGATTTCATTCATCATTTTCATTTTACGTTCATCTGCATTTTTTTAAAGTGCTATCAGTGAATTTCATTAACAAGAAAAGAAAATGGAAAGTACAGAAAAAATTGGGCCAATGAGTGTGGCAGAGAGGATGAAGAGGATTGGCCCTCCAGTTAAAGTTCATCCAACAATTAAGGTACGTAAATTCAAAATTTCAGATTGCAGAGAATTTAAAGATCAATCATGAGATCAATTACAGCTCTTCAGATGGATTTTCTTAATTTCGGGAATAATGTACGCGGTAAAAAGAAAGAAGGAACTTTCCGCCCTCGTACAACGGATTAAATTGGAGAAAGAAAATATGAAAACAATCAAAGACGATTTCCTTGAAGTTGAGAAAGATACAATCGAGGAAGAATCAGTCGAGTCAGTTGAATAATTAATTCATTATTAAAAATCATGTATTTTTACATATCTTACATATCCTATGTCATCGTAGAGTCGTATAATTAACAATTAATTATTATCAACAGTCTTTTCCTTGTTTTTTTTGCTATAAATAAATTTACATCTTGAGCAGTGAAGTGCTTTCCTGCAGACAACTACAGCCGCAACCGGTTGGACAAACTGATTCTGTAGTGAACCAAGCAGCGAGATGTTGCGTGTGTCCTCCGTGACCGCAAACAATGCAAAAATTGCTTGGACCTGCGTAAAGAAAAGAGCAAAATTAGTTAAATTCAATTAATTTCCTTCGAATCCCTTAGATTCGAATTAAATTAACTTGATTCGTTCCTTCATTCAATCAATGAAATTAATTTAGTACACACCTCGAACTGAAATGTGACAAATAACACATTGAAACGCCAATCTCTTGCAATTTGAGCACTGCGGTCCTCTGCTTGTTTTCACGCACAAATGACATTCACTCTGAAACTCAACGTCTTTGTTAGTATCAAGATGCGATGAACTAACGTGCTTAAGAACTTGTGCCCTCGCATCAAGTAGTCTCCATCTGTGCAAAACCTCTGCATACGCCTTTTTGTAACTGTCATACAAAAGAGTGTTCTTCTCATCCAAAAGTTTAATACTTCTTCCACTCTCTCCAAAAGTATCCTGAGATAATTTCAAATCGTCCAACGATTCCGACCACGAATTCGAACGATTCTGCTTGAGATTCTGGAAGTTCCAACCTTCGAGACTCGTGTCAGCTGGATGAATCGTGTGATAGGGTGATCCACCTGGCTACAATATCAATATCATAATTCTTCGATTATCAACGATTATTCAATGAATTTTTTGACCATTAAGTTCTGTTGTTAATGTTGTTTATCTTCGTTTAAATACTAATTGATTGTAATCATTCACACACATTCCAGTCGTATTCAAAAATGATTAAAATGAACTCGACAAAGAACCCTGAGAACCAGTCTTACCTTAGACCACCATTTTCCAGTGAATAGCCTCTACAACAAAACACAGAATGAACATAAGTTTTTCATGAAATTATAAAAAAAAATGAAAAAAAACAGGAAACATGATTTCGTGCCTTGCACATTGATATTCACCGGTGCTGACGATAAAATAGGAAATTAGAAATTATAATTTTAACAGTGGTTCTCGAGGCACTCAGTCGTACCCAAAGAAATCCAGGTGTGATTCTGTTTTATCGTGTGCCACATGCATTCATTTGTATTCAATTTTTAATTTATTCATGACAAAACTTACGCTAACGTTCACGGATTTGCTTGGTAAGGCTTGATCGCCGTTGTGGTTTTCCGAACGTTGACTGAAGGCACAGCTCAACATTCCCGCCATTTGTATGTCTGATTGATTTGCATAGTGTTGAATTCTAAAAAAATTAATATGAAGAAACGAATCAGTGAAAAACAGTTTTAAAATTTGTTGGAGATTTTAAAATCATTCAAAAATGTATTGAAAAATCCCATAAATCCATGGAAAATGAGCTCATCTTTACTTTTCACCCTACGATTATTGGGCCGAAAGAAAAATCGAAAATGAGAAGCTTCAGGCTTTAAATTTTTAGCCACACCCGTTGAATTGAAAAAAAAATTATGTCTGACACATGTTTTTCAACGGAAATGTCTTCAGTTTCCAAACAGAATCTTAAAAAAAAATTCTATCAATCAATCATGTCAATCGTCATTATATAATTGAAGTCCCAACTAAAACCCAATTACTCACAAAGAATGTATCAAATTCTGTCCAAACGGATGCAACGGCCACGGTGGCAGGATATCCGCGGAACAAGAATTCTGTCCCGTATTCGATAACGGCGGAGATATAACTTGAGCAGCTAAACACCAAGCTTGAACCAAGTCCGGTCTTTCAAGTGAAGCTGCAACATTCGCATTGTGCTGACACATCGCGGGAACGTCAGTAATATTGATGATGTACTTTTCAGCAAGTTCCTTATTAACGAAGAACAGAGAAGATGCGTCGTAGACTGTTACCATTGAGTAGTAATTCTTGTAGCAGTTCCGGCTCTGTGTCCTGCTCGATCCATGTGCTCTTCTCGTCGATTTTTGCTGAAGAATTTCCATTTATTCGTTAAAAAATAACGCAAATAAACAAGTTCCGTTTGAACTTACCCGGTCTTGAAAGTAGAAGGAACTGATGGACATAGTGTCTCCGGACTGTCCGAAGGATCCTGAATACATGTTCATAAACGGTCCGTTGCTGATTCCCGAACCGAGAGCAGAAAGTGCTCTTGGAGTAACTCCCTCAGGTTTAACTGCGCTCCTCCTCGTGAAGTTCGATCTTCCGAAGCAAACTAAAGTTCCAACGCTACAGAATTTGGCCCCTGACGTTCTCGGAAATGGTATATAAGTGTCTTGGTAGTTTGAACATATATTCGAAGAGTTCAAGAAGTCAGAATTGTTCTGAATGTAGCTAAGGTGACTGACTTCACTCTCGTCAGTGGTACAGGTCTGCTCCAAAGTTGTTATCAACTGTCTCAGGCAAGGCTCCAAACAAGAACGATTTTTTCGAACTCGCTGCTGTGCTGTTTGCTTAAGAACTCTCAGCAATTTAGCCATCGTTGAGTTATCAACAGTTGTCCCAGGACAAAACTGAAACGTCGGTTGTGCTGAGCATGGATAATTACTCGGGAAATTCACTTTTAAAATAACATTGTAATTCTTATTACGCGCGGTAACAGTGCAGCTTCTTTCCATTGCGTCCATTGCATTCAGCTCAATGTTCGGTATGTTCATGTTTATCAGCGAGAATTCTTGCTGAAGAGTCTTTGGTTGAGTTGGTGAGGGCACTTCTTTTTCATTCTCAGCAACGACGACTTCATTCTGAATGACTGGACCATCGATTTTTGATTGAAAATTGATTTCCGGCTCGCTCTGGGAATCTTGAAGTGCAATTTGCTGAACGGAGCGAAGACTCCGCATGTTCGTGTCCTCTGAATACTGTCCATAAACCGAGGTAGAATCGTCCATGTCATGGCCGCAGAGTTTCTTCAAGAATGGATCAATCTTGAATATCCTCAGGCATTGATCCTTCGACCAAGTTATTAATTCGTGATCGTTACTCTCCATTTTTTGGTTTCTCCATTGAAAGTCAAGGACTACGTCGGTATGACCAACGAATGTATAAATTGGAGCACTGAAATTCGAAGTATTCCAGAGCAACAAACTGTTTTCACCTCTTCTCAGCTGTGGCACAACAATTGTAACTAGACCTTCACCAAACGGAGTGTATCTAGCTCTCCAAACTGGTGAATTTGTCGTTAGAATACCCTCGGCTCTCCTCGGATTCCCAATATCAAATATCTTAACTGTGCAATCTTGACTAGACGTCGCCAATTGGTTCTGCTGAAATGGACACCAGTCCAAACCGTGAATTTTCGTCAAGTGTGCAGCAATGTACTGCACTGGACTGTTTCCCTTTCGTTGGTCCCATATTTTAACGTCACCGTCGTGCGCCGTTGCTAGGGTATGAGGTAGCAGTGGATTCCAACGGACCTGCGATGATCCTGCTACTGCTGAAAGTGAAAGAGCGGGTCTTCGCTGATCCCGGAGATCCCAGATGTGGATGAAGGTATCTATACTGCATGAGGCAACGATGTCTGGCTCCTTTGGATGCCAATTTAAGTCACTAACTACTCGTGTGTGGGCTCGTAAACTGTGGGTCATTTGGAGATCCTGTCCGCCTCCGCCAGCAAATGTGAGAATTTCCACTCGCGTATTGCTCTGAAGAAAAAATGAAGTAGATCAGTTACAGGTTTTTGGAAAAATGTCGAAAATCAAGGGAGACAAAAATTTTATTCAATGTTTTTTTGAGAAATATTTTGAATTTCCCCGAAATTTCTCTTCGCTGTTTTTAACGAAAAGCAGAGATAAAAAGGGAGTCTTGAAAAATTTCTCTATCTCGCAAATGTTCGGAGATATTCAACGAAAAGTGCAAAACAGAGTAGAATTGAATTTTCGTAGGTCTAATTCACTTCAAAAAAAGTCTCCTAAAAATTTCTCAATCTCCCTTAAATTACAAGTCATCCCCAAAAAACTCATTTCATTACGTAAAATTAATTCCCCTTACTGATATTGCACACAAGGAACAGTTTGGTAGCGTTGGATTCCATTCAGCAGATCCAACTTCATATTTACTCTGTCTCGGAAACTTCTTCAGCGTATCCGATGCCTCATCCAGCTGTTTAATGGCAAAACACCTCCGTCTTTGAATTGAAACAATCATAAGCCAATCGATTAAACGAATAAACAATGATTAATTCCAAATACTCACCCAGCCAGTAGAACATAGCTACCGGTGGCATCAACAGCCATAGTATTAGCCTGCATTTCCAACCGCAACAAAAAGAACCAATTATCAATCCATTAGAGAAATAAAACAAACCTCAAATTCATAATTACAAAACATTTGGCAAGTAAACATGAATAATAACCTGAAGATCCCGGTGTTCTGTGACAACATAGTCACTGCCCCAGCGTTTTGACATTTTACCAAATTATCATCATCATTATTCCACCCGAGGTTAAACACACTGTCCTTCATTCACTTTATTTTTCCTCCTGTGCACTTCTAAAAAAAACCAAAGAATCATTGACCTAGTGTGCGCATGCGTCGGTTTGAAAGAGCGCCTACGCCATTGGTACATGCGCAGTGACCATCAAAATTGTGCAGTGAACGCGCAGCTGCCATAGGGGGAATAAAAAACGAGAGAGAGGGAAGATAAAAGTGTTTGGTACTGCGCCAATTATTGTCCGTCTTCGATTAATGGGATTTTGCCGTTTAAAAATCCTTGAATCCCGCCAAATCATTTTCTTATACTCCATTTCGCTTCTTTGGATGCCAAACAATCATATTAAATCGATAAAGAACATTAAACTGAAGTCAGCAAGACGAAATTCACTATTGTTCTTAAACTTTAAACAAACACTGATAGCAACAACGCGTCAACAAGTTGGAGGGAGAAGGCGCAGCAAAAAACAACCGGGAAGAGAGAGAGGGAACGAGTAAAAAGAGATACGTGAGGACGCCTTTGTGCTATTTCTGTCACGTACACCCCAGTATATGCAATTTCACAAATACATACAAGAGTTTAAGCAAATTAATTTCTACAGTTCATCGTTAATACATTCGGCGAAACTGCGCGTCTCTGCCATCGTTAAATAAAAAAAAGAAAATTACACAATTGAGTGATACAAAATTAATTTTGTGTCTTCCTAAATATATTATCGAGTATTTTTCGGAGTGTTTTTTTTTCAAACAGTGGAGAAAATGTTTGGAATCATGGATTGTTTTCTGCAGTAGCGGAGTGATTTTTTTTTCTCACGAAAATTTCATTGAAGATAATTGAAGAGATTCATTTAGTTGAAGAAATTAATTGGAGATAAATTGAGTCATAGAATCAATAAATTCGTGAAACACTGAAGGAAATATATTTGTGTTATTTGTTTTGAGTGTGCGTTATCTTTGCGGCGCTCTGTGTTTGGCGTCACGTCAGTGTTTTTTCGTGCGCTTTTTCTTCATTAAAATAAATAATACGCTATCCAAGAATAAATTGATAATTTAATTAGAATTGACATTTATAGACAGTTTGAAGTTCACGGAATTAATTGATTGATTGTGTAATAATCGGTGGTAACGCGGTTTGTATTTGTTTAAAAATCTTTTTTTTGTAACACAATAATTTTCTTTTTTTTTCACTTATTCTACATAATAAAAAAGGGATTTACCACTGTGATGTACCGAAAGTGTGGCACTGAGGAATACTCCGTTACATCGACGATCAAATTTTTGCACTCGAAAAGGAAAGGAATTTTCATAAATAAAAGAAAAATGCTTAGAGACACAATAAGTATCAGAAGTCATATAAGTTTCTTAGCATTTCGTTTGTATTGAAGAATTTTAAATTCTCTAAATAATTAATTAAAAGTGAAAAAGTCAAAGTTCTCTTTTTAATTTTGGAAAAATTTTGAGAGAATTCAATTTACATTCTTCATTGTTTCATCGTTGAATTTATAAAATCATTGTCGAGAGCTGATAACTCTGGCAAATGTACTGTTGAAAGTTATTGAGGGAAATAAAGCGAACAACTATACTTTCAAAGTTGCAAGGTTTTCAAGGATTTATTGATATTCGAAGTTTCATCGAGGATATAATTCAACAATCATGAAGTTATTGGAGAGCACACGTTTTGAGGCAATTAACAGTGCCTTGTGCATTAAAACTGGTGATAGTAAAATCATCGGAAGGTATTAAGAATGAATAAACAGTAAAAGTTTGAGAAGGAAAATATTAGTTTCCTAAACGGATTTTTTTCGATATCTCAAAAAGTAACGGAAATACGAAAATTTTTATGAGGACCTTTTTTGTAGAGCAGGATGAAACCTACAAGAACGGTTCTCATAAAAAATTCCGTATCTCTATCGGTTTTCGAGATAATTATAAAAAACTGACCGACTAAAAATCAATTCATCATGTTTTATCGTTCAATCTCTGGAAATCTGAAAGAGACAGCGAAATTTTCACAAAGACCTTCTTCGTAGGGAAAAAAAAGGTTTTTATAGAAATTGCGCCAACTTTCGTAATTTCCAAGATATTTTCAAAAAACTCTGACAACAAAGATACGAAAAATTTCACTTAACTCGAAATGTTTCAATAATAATTAATGTTTTCTTCCTCTCAATTAATCAACGTCGTAACATAATTTGTCAAAGGTACAATGTCCAATTAATAATTCAATCTTCCCAAAAGGATTGAGAGTTACTCCTGCAAAATGGCGGGAAATGATAAACAACTCTACAAAAGATTCAATGCTGAGCAGGGAGTCACTCCTCATGACCTTCAGGCATTATCACCACCACAAACATCGCTTGGCACATCACCAGCTCAAAGTTACTTCAGGTATTTTTGATTGTCTCCCCGTTACCTATTTTTTTTTGTTATTCTCAATTCTTAAAATAAAAAGCGATAAAAAAGCGAACAAAGCCGTCAGAATAAAAGGAAAACATGAATTAATGGATTGTCTTTCATTTCTCCGAAGTCGCAGTATCTCAGGTGACGAAGACGGTCCGCTATGCGATACGATAAGTCGTAAAACACTCTTCTATCTAATAGCAACACTCAATTCAGCGTTTCACCCGGATTATGATTTTTCTGATGCTAAGAGCCATGAATTCAGCAAAGAGCCAAGTTTACAGTGGGTTATGAATGCTGTTGATAGTAATTTGAGTGCAACGGCTGGCGATCATTACCGTACACTCAGATCAGCATTGTGGGCAGCAGTTGAGGATGAAATATCAATGAGCGAATGTGATATTTACAGGTAGAATTACAAAATAAAAATATTAATCAAGTATTTTATCTTCATTTCTTCGAAATTTACCGGAGTCTATCGATAAACTTCTTTCAATCCATCGAAATCAATAACTAAGCCTTGAAAATTCTTATCAAATTCTCGTAATTAATGTTAATTAATGTTAATTAATTTTGCAGTTACAATCCAGATTTGGCATCTGATCCATTTGGTGAGGATGGTTGCCTCTGGTCATTCAATTATTTCTTCTACAATAAAAAACTGAAGAGAATCGTATTCTTCACTTGCAGAGCAATTAAGTATGCATTTCATTAAATTATATGGATAAAAAAATATGGAATGACTCGTTCAATTTATCTAATCATAATAAACTATTTATTATTTCAGTCCACTCTACGTATTGGATTCAGGTGTCGGTAGCGATTTTGCTATGGATGAAGACGATGACGACAGTTATTAGATAAAGAAAAAAATGATAATTCACTTATTGGATAATTCCTGTCTTTCCTTTCTCCGCAGTTAGATCATGATACATTTTTTTTCATTTCTTTGACTAATTGATTCAGATGATTTTCCTGTCAAGCGGATAATTAAACTGTACAGCTGTATTATTTTGTAATCAAATTTTGTGTCTACATATCAATGCACAGTATATTATCTAATCGTCTTTCGATACTTTCGATCTCAATTATGTTTTTGTTTATTCTTTTCTCTTTTCATCAAACAATTAAATAGAATTATTCATTATTAAATGAAAAGTTTTTACTGAATAATTAATCTATAATTGATAATTAGAACTGTTACATTATTACGCATTCTGTTCGCTGATAAAGTTTGGTTAATTACACGGGAAAAATAAAAATTATTGATATTAAAGACAATAAATGAAGGTAATGGAAGAAGAAATCTCAAACTTCAATTAAAAATTTTATTCACATTTTTTAAAAATGGATAAAATAGTTTCTTTAATTGATGTAAACTTTTTCTCGTTGTAAAAAAAAAAGAAGAAATTCTACATAAACTGGCATTAATAATCGTTGAGAATTGTGTCGGTACAGGCACAACAATATGACTGATATGGCTAATGTACTTTTTACTGTACACAACGCAAAAATGAATTAACATGTTTTACGCACTGAATAGTATTCAATTGAATTTCTATTATTAATTTATTACATATTTCTTGCTCTAGATTTTTCATTCTTAAATGTTGAAATTCTTTTTAAATTTGGAGCCAATTGGTTCCAATTGTTGTGGGTGGAAAATTGTTGGTATAATACGTGAATACGAGAATCAAATTAAAAAATAATTAACTTGGTAAGTAGATTAAGATAAATGAATTCTGTAGTGAAGTGATAGAGATAAATCAAAAAAATTTCTTGCTATTTCTTTTATGAATATCTTTGAAACGAGTGGAGTTAGGAGAATTAATGAAGAGACCTTCTTTGTAGAGAATTTAATGGACTACAAAAAAGGTTTCTTGACAAATTTTCCTAAACCTCATTGTTCCTGAGATATTTGGAAAATAAGCAGTATATAATTTTTAAATTAATTCTTTACCACTTTCAATATTGAATTTACAGATAAAAAGTTTATGGATCATCGATTATTCTCTGATAAACTTATCTGAGGCATTGAGTTATAATAATTGTCAAGAGAAAGACGACTGTGCAAAAGTTTGTTTCTTTTTAAATTAATGATAAAAACGTGATGAATTAAAGTTCAATAAATAGGAAGAGATCGAAATGGAACAAATTCTCAAGAATCAGAATTAAAAAAATAAATAAATAATGACAGGAGTTGAGTGAATTTGCAGTTGAATTAACAAAACATAATTTTGTAATTCTCAATGCATTAATTTTAATTCAAATTGCGTAAAGAAAAATAATAATAAAAACGTTACTACACGTGTGTTTCAGTGTATAATAAAAGTTATAAATAATAAAATGTCTTAATTCATTCTTACTCATCGAGAAAAAAAATGAAACAAAAAGAATAAAAATATTGCAGATGCATAATTTTCACACTTAAATTTTAATCGAAAACAATCCTGCAATTATTGTTTACTTTTATTTATTTGTTTACTTAAAATCTACGACTTCTTTGCCACCTAAATTATTATAGTTACTTGTACATCATAACGTCTGGGGATTGATACATACACATGTATCCATCGCAGAGGAGTCTTTTAGCGTGCTCTGGTAATTGACGATCGTCTGTCAGCTCTGTTAGGTAATTTGCGCCGTCTTCGCTGAGCCAGTACGGAAAATCAGGGCATGGTACCATTTCAGGAATATTGTATCCGTTTTGTTCACCTGAAAGTCAAATTTAGAGAATTTAATGTTAATTTTATTATTTGCTTTTCTAGAAATATCTCAAAAACTAAGAGAGATAGTAAAATTTTCGTGGAGACCTTTTTTGTGCTTCCAACTCCGCTCTACAAAAAGGTTCTCCATGAAAATTTTCGTATCTCCATTATTTTCAGAGATATTCCATGAAAATTGGAATGGTGAGAAAGAATGAATTAATCACCTTTTCGATCTGCCATTGAATCAAAGAAACACCAAGGTGCCTCCGACCCCGAGCCACACTTGACGAATGAAACGTAATGCGACGTTTCAATGCAGACAACAGCAGAAAGTTCGAGATAAAGCCTAGGAACAGGGCAATGTTCTTGAAGAATTTTAAACTCCATAGGTACACTCAATTTTTTCGGCTCGTGATTAGTTCTCCTCTCGTGTCTATGAGCTTTCTCCAAGCACGGTAGACAGAATGCTATGCTCTCTAAACCAACTCCGCACTGTCCATAACACTCTTTGCACTCGAATTCAGCCAATTTACCGCAAACCGTGCATTGCCTCGGTGAATCCTCGATGATGTCAGTGACGTCGAGTAGCAATGTCGGTTGAATTTTCGGATACATTTTGAAGGATTTACCGAATCTCGGCATTTGGATGATGAGGCAAGAGGGTACCTCCTTGAGTCTGATGTTGCTGGTGAGGAAACTCTGTTCCAGAAGCTGCTGGACAGTTGGTAGATTCAGATGATCGTCTTTCTCAACGAATAATTGATAGTGATAAGCATCCTGGCCTGAGCTCAGCTTCAAAAATGGTTCTGCATTGAGAATTTGTGCTACTAGTGATGTTAAGAACTCTTCAGGGTCCTTTTCCTCACTCGTTAGGCCTGATATTGACGACAATTTCTCCAATAATGTACGTAATTTCATAACTCTATTCGCTTTAACAAACATATTTTTTCGCAATGGATTAACAATTTCCTCGCGCAATACTCGCTGTACTTCTTCGTACTGCGGACAGTCTTTTTCATTTGGTGGCCTGAATAGTAAATTGTCAAAGACACTTGTAAATGCAAACATACTGAATAGCGTTGCATCTAGATAACATGAATTATGATGTCCTTGAATTCCTCTGTATTTACCACAAATTGTTTCGAGATCTCCTTTAACACCTATTGGCCTAACCATACCAGTTATTACGGAGTTTTCAGTCTTGTCCAAGTCATCACCGTTCATTTTTAACAGATGATCATCAGCCTATGGAATTTTTATTGTTTCATCAGTTTAATTTGCGATAAGAGGACTTTAATTGTTTTTTATTGATTGTATTTGCTTACAGATATCATGTTGTACTGCTGACACTGTCTTATGTCTGTGAATATGGCTCTCTTTGGTCTGCAGTGAAAGTACCTGACGTCATTGTATGTACCATCTGTGCCCTGTGGATGCGGTCCATCCTCCTAAATTGGGAATTCAGTTATTTTAGAACGTTTATCAATTCTAATAAAAATGTGAATTTATTCGTTCCTCGATAATTTGCGTTTTTCGCGGATATCTTGAGTTCTAATTGGCGCAGATTACT
>JABSMS010006558.1:0-15027 GCA_018902275.1 Aleiodes sp. PSUC_FEM 10030003
TTCGATTAATTGAAAATTCAAGTTCATATATTATTCAATTTCTAAATCGTTTTCGAGAATTCAAATTGCTCCGTGAAATTTCAATGCTTATTCAACATCCAAAATAATCACGTTCTTGAATTTTCCATGAAACATGAAATATCAAAGATAATTCTGTCTTAACGCGAATTAAAACTGAGGTTCTGAAAATTAAAGTACATATTGACACTGAATTTTCAATTTTTTTTTAACAGTGTATTTTTATGAAAAAATTAGTGCAGATTCATTTTTATAGATTTTTAAAAAATGGCACTTACGCCCTTTCAACTCTAGGACGACGATATAATTCTAATAACCACCATTTTACACTCGATACAATTAACAGTATCCATAGCTGATGCCATGACAATGGGCATGAACAATGATAACTGAAATTAATTCAAAAAGTCACTTTAATTTCTATTTCGTCAATGAATAGTTGGCACATAATAATGACTAGTGTATCTTTCCACAAAATTCTACATGGCGAAAAATTCGATCCAACTGTTAAAACCGAATCCGTAACCTCCTTTCTCATTCACCAAAAGCGATGTGATTTTTTATATGCTTCACATAACACATTTGTTGTTGCAGAATTGTCATTTATAAATTGGATTTCATCATTCATTTTCTAGCTTAATTATTCAAAAATCTCTTCCTTTATCAATGGAAAATACATATTTCCGACTTCAAAGACTTGAAGAATTTAAGGATGAAGTAGTCGTTCCGCAGTGTTTCATTCCGGAATGAAGAAAATATATCATGGGGCAATATAATTCAGCGAAATTATATATACTATGATATATATTTCAATTTATATCACATAATCATATTGCTGATTATATTCTTCACTAGAAGTGATAGTCTATGATGCATTATATTTCGGAATATAATACTCAATGTATGATTTTCAATAGATGCAAGTTAAATGTAAGTTCATCAAGATTCAGTTGAAGAAATTTTTCCCTTGATAATTTTTAACTAAAAATATTCTTGACTCCAATCAAACCTCATTAAAAGTTCATTTTTCTTTCAGTATATTGCTTCCAATAGACATGCGGCATTCGTCTTAAATCGCCACTTTTTTCTCGGAGTGATTTATTTTGGCGGAACACCTGATAGCAGAATGGATCCTCACTGTTATCAGTAAATGTGAATCAATAATGTCACAAAGGGTAGTATAAACACTCTGGAATATGATGCATACGCGTTGCCTGAACAAGAGCGGAAAATTATCGGGAAAATTCATTTTATTGGATGAAGAGAGAGGAGCGCGCGAGGCATTGCGAAATTTAGATGTCGATGGTTTGGACATGGTCGATGGTGTGTCGCATTGTCGCCTGTATGATATTCGTGTTTGTATAGGTTGTGAAGCCTCTTTTTATCTTTTCAACACTAAAGCAAAAACCGTAGTGTCGGGCCGGCGCGTCGACAGTGTACGTTAATACGATTAATTCGTCCAAAATCAGTGTGTGTGTTGGAGAGGTACCGGAGAGCCAGCAACGTTGAACTAGTGTTGTATATACATTGATCAATACAACTATCGATTTATACAGAAAGCGGATAGGTCTATCCAGTAGTACAAGCACTACCACCCGTAGTGCCACAATATGAGTTCCTGTCAGCTACCTGCTCTATGCCGCATTCATCCGGTGAAACGGCATCACTATGGTTTACGCTTCCATATTGTTGCGTCGGTACTGGTTATTCGAAATTCTGGAACAAAAACAGTGGAGCTTACTAGTTACACATGATTCATAGACATATGGATAATTCATTGGATTTTTCTGCCCTCGTTATTTTTTTGAACAGACAAAAATTCTCATGTTGCATTAATAAATCATGGAAGCATCGAAACTCTTCATTAAAAAAAATTATCCGCCGTCTTTATAACGATGTAAACGTCAAAAAAATCAGGGTGCGACTATTCAAAAATATTTTAAAAAATTAACTTATTTTGCTGCAAAAAAGGGCAGTGGAGTGAGGATATCTGAATGATTATTGAGATACTGCACTCGCAAATATTTTTCAAGGACATCAGTTGCCATTATAACGAGCAATTCAACTATTGGATTCGTTTTGTGACGAATACTTCGAAATATGAAGATATTTCATCTATTTGTTATTTGTTGCGCCAATCATCATTTTTATCACTATTTTCCTGCATGCCAATCAGTGTTTCGCGGGAAAATATTAACAGAACTGATTCATTAATAATTCCTCTCCATATAATGAAATCACATGGAAAATTCTGAGTTAATTACAACAATTATGTTTTAAAATTTATCACGCCAAATATCACATCTTTTTTATGCTAAATTTTTTCCAAGGAATCTGTATGAATATCTGAGATTGAAAAAAATTAATTAAGGCAGATCTTCGGGAATTTAAGATACTTCAAAAATGATGATTCGTCTTTATTTTTCATTTCTATTCCATCATTCATCATTTTATCGATCCTCATGTATTTATTATCTTCTGGGATTCTTATCATTTATGTTTTTCTTGTTTTCAAATAACAAAAATTCGAATTCACACAAATTCGCGAAAATTGAATAATTATGTTTCATTACTGTTTTATGTGTAATTTCGTACTACGGTTTATCAGCTACTTGGGATTTCCTATTGCAGCAATAAATTTTTATCTATCTATCTATCTATCTTTGTTCTTCACTGCCGCTTGTTTCTGCTCTCAGCATTCTTTCGCTTCCGATCAATCTATTGCACATTTTTCTGTGGGCTTTGCCTTCTATTTCAATCGGTTCTTTCTTTCTCTCTCCTCCTATTCGGATTCTCCCCAAAAAAAGAAAAAGTTGATCATCATTTTCTCGATTAAGCTTTTGGTTTTTTTTAACTATATTTTCAAGATTTTATCGAATTCCACTGCGGTATAATTCGTATCATAACATTATTATCTTCATTTCACTGCGAATTTATGATCCCCAGTAGTTTATTACATTATGATTCTCATAATCATTCCAATCCCAATGAATAATGTACTAAAATTCATTCACTCACAGTATCATCTGAATATCACGCAAATCATTCAAATGAATATGATTAAAAATCAAAATAGCAATAATTTTGATTCATAAAAGATGAGATAGGCCCCATCCCCTTAATCCCCGTAAGTCAGTCGGAAAGTTTTCATCCAAATGGCAAATTAATCGTCTGGAACAAATGCATAATCTTCATAATCGTTGAATCAAAGTCTCTATAAATAATTGATCTTTTATGCCTTTAATGTGCATAAGTTGACATTGAATATTAAATTTCTGCAGATCGAAATTAAAACCCAATGAATCCATCAAATTTAATTAATTTCACATTAATATTCCATTAATTCGAGGCAAATTCAATTTGCTTTATTTCGTACTAGAGTGGAATTTTAACCTTCTATTGAATAAGCCGGGAAATTCGAGCTGAAAAATTCTACAATATAATCGATTTTGAAGTAATAATTACCGAGATAATGAAGTGATAGAAACAATAGCAATATCTTAAAAATTATTTATATCGTCGCCCTAGAATCAAAAGGGCGCAAGTGCCATTTTTTTGTTGAATAATAAAAGGGCGTAAGTTAGTATTATTATAAAAACATGAATGTAGATGCAGCAACTGAGATATATTTCTCTCTAACTGATATCTTAAATTAAAACATCTGTCAAACATGAGTTTTTGCAGTGTGTACAATCACTTCTCCATTTGCGATTATGCAACCCGGTCGCTCATTCAATTCAATGCAATATTTTCAATTTCTCAGTATTTTTTTCTCATTGTATAATTCGAGATATCATTTATCCAAGTCTTTTCCGTAATTCCCCAAAATATTATTTTGAATCCCTATATTTATCACTAGATTGTGATGAAGGGCGTAGGTGTAAGGGTATAAATTTGAATTGCAAATATACGTTCACCCTTTCAACAGTGTATATTGGCTACTATGAACAGCTCTAGCACGAGTGACAGTTATCATTTAACGACGGGCCAGTTGTGTGTCTCTCGTCGAGTCACCCGCCTAGCACGTTCTAACCAATCTCCGGTTTATAATCAATTTGATTCACGTCACTTGTTGTTATCTACCCAGATGGATTAGATACACTATGATATCATAGAGTCGCAGTCTATATACTTTATCATTCGTTTCTCTCTATCTCATTCTCTGTTTCTCGCTTCCCCCGTAGATTTTAAACTACTGCAATCATTGGATTTTCTGTGAATAACGTCACCCCAACTGGGCTTTCGATATTTTTCAACGATAGTCTTACTTAGAGTCTTGGCACGTGCACCACAATGATTCCTATGTTGTAATAAAGATACCTGATCGTGAATTCGAAGATCGTGCACAGAGTTAAAGAGACTCTCGTAAAAGCATTCCTCTATTTTATCGGGGTCACAATCTTCGGAGCGAAAAGTAGAATCCTTTTTTTTCAAATTTTTTATTTCATATTACCTTTTTTCCTCGCCCCCATTCCGTGTTTCTATCGTCGCCTGTGCATTGCGCTATTGAATTGTTGAAGAATTAATAATTTAAAAGCGAAATATTTAGGTTAAATTTAGAGTAGCGAGAGTGATAATAATTGAAGTAAATTATTTCAGAAAGAATGTCAATGCAGAGTTGAGAGGCAAATGGAGTATGTAAAAAGAATGATGAAATGCATTTTCACTATCGTGAAATGGCATCAACGTATATGACGACGGGCTTTAGTGCGAGAGATGAGCGTATAATGAAATGTGAAAAAAAGAAGAGAAAGATGTATGTAGAACTCAAACTAGAAGGAGAAACTATCGGAACGTTATACGTTTTTAACGGTCAAACACTTGAGTACTTTCCGCATTTCTCATTGTAAAAATGCTTTTTCTCTTCTTCCCTTTATGCTTCTCAGTGCGTCTGGGTGAGTTCCTCGCTTCTGCCAGTCGCGTCAACCGCGTTGAACGGCAGGAGATGTGGGGGGAGAAAGAAAAACATTTGTAGCATGTGCTTTATAGTTTTATGTAACACAAAGCTTCACAGTATGGCATTGCCCCTGAGGCGACCAAAGTCATTCGCGAAATCGCGCCAGGGCATTAAAAAACACATAGCAGCGCTTTTCTTGTGAAATAAACATGGTTCGTTCATGCATTTCTCACATTTTAAAAAGCATTTTCGCGGTGAAAAAAAGGAAAAAACAGAAGTACAGTGAGTATGAGGGTTAAGGTAATAGCAATGAGTATAGTACACATAAACTACATGGTGATTCCGAACAAATTTCACCGCAAAACGAGCCTCTCCTTTCTGGCACGTATTAAATGTAAACCTTGCTTCAATTGCTGGCCATGGGTGCTCTGTGTAGCTCTGCCATTTTCTTGATTTATTTTTAAGTGAAGCAAGTATTTCTATTTGCAAATTCTGTTGTTACTGGGGTAACCAAAGATGAAGGTTAATTCGATGGTTAAACAAAGGATAATATTGCCGAAATATTTTTCTTTTTATTATTTAATGTCGCGTTTTCGACATCCTCATTAGAGCGTATTTTGCGACTGATCAATACTTTTCGTGCTGGTTAGATCTCACCGTCTCAGAAAAAGGTACATAAAGTGACTCAAAAATTACTACCGAAATGTCTCAAATCCAAACACTTCTTTCTACAGTACGACTAATTTAAATAGAGTAAATTTATTAACATAAAGCAGTGACCGAAAAGGCAGAATTCCAATTATTCATGAATTAATTCCAAGGTCGAATAAAATATAACAAACGACCAATATACAGAAGTCCTTGGAAAGGACCCTTCAGTATAATTTCCCGTCTTCCCAATTTTTTTACTATAAAATATACGAGGATTGTCCACATTTTCGTAAATCTCTTAGTTTGGCAGGGATAGAGGTTACTAAGAAGTGTCTCGAACGTAAGCCAACTTCGGCTTGTTTCCTAATCTCTCAAGAGCCAGTTGGGACTGATGTGAAACACTGTCTCAAGTGAACGCGGCGAGCAGGGGGAGGGAGGGGGTAAGGGGATTTCATCCCGAGAGATTTCCAAGAATGAAATGAAGGTAAAACATTCGTGGTATTGAGTCAATTTAAATTTGAAATTACTACATTCTCTGTTTTTCTTACTGCATACTCTGATTCAATGTTGTACGTTATATTTAAATTCTCCAGCGGATTAGCGCAACGGTACGACACCAACATTTCTCATCCTCCTTTCTCTTTCTCATCTCAGTTTTATCCTCCACCTTGATTCTTTTAGCCGTGATTTGAAATTTCAAACATCTCAAAACCCCTTATTCTGCATCCTCAAGATCATTAAAACTTTTCTCACCACAAATTTACATCATGTTTAATAGACTCTTGAATGTTCCATGCAAATTCATCATTTAATCAAATAAAGTTGTGAAGATCAATCAAAAGTTTTATTCCTGCATTCAATTTGAATTCATACACACATACGCGAAAAAAAATAATCTCTGCACTTGAAACTGATGTGAACATTTGGAAACTTATTTAAATTGCGGATTTCCCGGGAAATTTTGAATCAGAATTGACCCCAACAATCAATGAAACACTTCATTGAACTTAAACTTCAAAAAGTTCGTGTAATTTAATTCGGCAAATCCAATTTAATCCGATCTCCTAGTGTCATGGGTAATTTCCGTTTCGACTTTCGATGCTCTCAGAATTCGAAGGGAAGTCTTAGATAATGGCTGTCCAGCTCGAAACAGACAAAGACTCATTTCGAAACGCTTGAAATAAGTTGAGGATTTCGCTCGAAATATCTTTTTAAACAAATGTGATGCAGACGATTTTTTTTTCTTGAAAACTATCGAACTAGGATAATCGAAATCAAATATGTAGCATTCTGTATGTAGAATTATTGATTTTGGAAATAATTCTGAAAAAAATTGCAAATTTTTCGAGATCATTCTTCAAGGCAGTGCGCTGTACTTTTTTCTCACAGAGAAAATATGATTTCATAGCAATAAATATAGTAGAAAAAAGCCTTGATAAGAGAGTATAGTGACATCTAGTGAAAAATGATTGAGTATGATGAAATTATTGTCAAAAGAAAAAAACATATTTTTAACTAAAAATATTGTTTCTTCAAAAACAAAAAAATTGTGGATCTTGCGCAGTTTTTTCCGAAGTTTTGATTCTTGAAACTATTGGATTTTATGGTAGGCCCCTATTCTTGACATTTACTAAAAAAATATTTTGATCCAAAAAAATTGTTTCTTCGAAAGCAAAAAAATTGTCGATCATGCGCAGTTCTCATAAAATAATCTATCTAGAGTTAAATCCCAGTTTTATCGAAAAATTCATTCCAATTCTCTGAACGCATTTCAATTTTTCATTAATCTAATAAAAGTCTGTCACACTTTAATTTCATTGGTAAAAATTTTCTTTGGATTAATTTTATTTCAAAAACGCAAAAAATGCACCTCGCATCCCCTTTGCGTCACGGCCTCGTCTTCAAATTAATTCAGACGCATCAATTATCATTTGTATCTCAAGTGCCGTATCTGTTGAATGATTAACCAGGGACTATCCCAAGTTATACGGTATACAACGTAGCACGTATAATGACGCGTGTGAAACGCGACTCGTGTGCAAATCTTGTCATCATCCACTAGTATTCCATGAATACTTAGTATGTTTCCTCGTTATCACGTACAATTCGTGGGGTCAGTTTACTCTCAGCGAGTTGTTGTCCCTGTTGATGCAATTGTTGGGTGATTAGTGTTCTCAAAAAGTATCTCGACGATTCTCTTTTATTCGCAGCACAAAAGGAAATTGGGTCAAAATTTGGAAGTCTTGTTAAAGGAGCTTTTGTTCTCTCTCTTTCGGTCTTCTTTTTCTCGAAAGAATAGTGAACGATGAAGAAAAGTAGACAGATTCAGATAAAATTGGGAACATTTTATGAAGCACTGTGAAGCAAGAAGATGACATTTAGACTTGCGCCATAACCGTGGACGTGATTACTGGAAAAATTGATAGAGAAAGTGAAGCGAATGTCTGAAAACGTTTTTCGAAACGAAAATTGTGGAGGAACTTTCGTAGGATCATCAATAGCATCATTTTCGTCATTGTGAAAAGCAGTTTCGAGAGGATTTATCACGAGGATTCTTAGCAAAATGTTCACTTGCATGTTCAAAAGGAATCTTACATTTCTAAAAAACGTCTAAATTTTCTAAGTATCAGCCTCAGACATGCATTCAACCGCGGAACCATCATACTCATATACCGAGTGGCAAAAAAATCGTCGGAACTCCAAGTTCCGCGTTCTGGTCATAACAATCTTGGATCAAGCCTCAAATGAAATATCCAAATCAAAAACACAAATAGTTCCAGAAAAACCTACATTTCATCTCGAATCCATTTTTTTCCCTTCGGATTCCATATTTTCTCTCCTTCACCTTATCATACTCACATCTTCACAATAAAAACCAATCGAACTCTCCGATTTTGTAATAAAACTCATGACAAATTACCCTGACCTTTTCCATAGTTAATTTGTATCTCATAATTCTCAATTGAAATTATAATCGCCATTGTCGTTGGTATTCCAGTCATATTCATGTAATTAATTTCCATTCAGTTGGGGCATCACTAAATTTCAATCTTCAAATGGTTGGAAAATAAACATGGTACATGCTTTACGATAGAGATTAATCTGCATTGAAAAGAAACGGCATCACGAACTCGTAATACCTCTCTCTTCAATTCTTTTCATATATATATATATCTTCTCTTTTTTGTGTTTTCTTCTACCTCCTGTTTCTCTTATTCCTTCTATTTTTCTCCAATATTTTTTATTTCCGTTGTCGGTCTAGCATTGGTATCGAAACAACGCGAGCCAACGTTGATTTATGAATTTGTGCGGCGGTCGTAAACAGCATCATTTGCTTCTCTACCTCAATTTCCATACGGCCACTCGGTACCGTATTGTTGCCGACATTTTTCCTCCATCTCTCTCTCTTTTATTTTTTTCCTATTTGTTTTTTATGAATAGCATTCAATGCGCCTCTGTGTATGCAAGCGTCAATGTAACCTCTCACACAGATATTTATATGTATTTTAGACTATAGAGTGAGAGTGTGCAAAGCGCGCGCACAGTTCATAATAATTCCATAATTCAAGCAAACAATGCCGCGCTCAGAAACGTATTGTCATTAGCGGGAATGCACGAGTTATACCCTCGCTTGAACCAGGCATATGACCATGCCACCCGATGGCTTCTCTCTCACTCTGACACTCTCTCTTTTTCCTCTCGTTTGAGAATTGTATCAGGGTTCAGTATAGTTTCGTCAGAAAACTACTGAAAGCCGGGAGAGAAAAAGAGATCGCTTTAATATTCGGAAATAATTTTGTTTCGCGACCACCCTCTGTGTGTCTCATTGTCGTCTCGTCTGGTATTCTAGTTTATATTGTCTTTCCTCTTCTTTTTCCACATCCAATGAAGCTCTATCATCCACAACATGCTTGTTTGGTATTAATATTTTTTAAATGAAAGTCTGCAGTGCAGGAAGAATTCAACTTATAAACGTAAATGTCTAGAATATGTCTGAACCCTTTTTATCTCTGACACAATGCTGAAAATGCTTGTGTTTATAATTGCATTTTCTTCATGCTTTTGAATATATCAGACTCACGAATCGTGCCGGGGCTCGGATACAGCGAGATCCGTGTTACTAAATTCAACGCGAATTATTGGTGCATTAATACAACAATTCTCAGGGTGTCACAATGAATCGCCCCAATATAACAATAGCGTTAGACACACTTAATGATACTGAGAATGATATTGTAACGCAGATGGGATCATAACACGACAGTGTTGGATTATAATGAGGTGCGTGCAGAGTACTTGTGTGGCTGGCCACGAGAGATAGCCAACGTTGGTGTCCACTTAATTGACCAGGAGTCCTTTTGCTACGACCCTCATACTGCGTTCATCAACAAACACAAATCCCCGAAACCTCTGGTGTGACCCAGATTTCCTCAAATTACAGCCTCATGGAGGCACTTAATTCCTTTAATTATGAGTTAGTACGTCATCAAGCTGGAGAATATTCGATCTCATTAATTATTCATGAATTAATCCTTTTCATTGAATTAATCGAATCTTCAACATTGCGGAGTCAGAGGCCTCTTCGATTTTCTCATTTTCTCGGAAATCAGTTTTGTGCAGTGGAATTTGATTTTTAACTCGTAAGTTAAAGTAGCTAGTCGATAAGTTTTTAAGTAATCAATAGGACATAATGAAAATTATCTAATTAACAGATGGAGAGAATTATCGAGATTGCCTAGTGCAGCACACTTAGGTGAATTATATTTTTGATAAAGTTTATGTAGTTTTTTAAGAAAGTTTTCTACTATTAGTATGTATCATATGGTTTTGAGTGCCAATAAACGTTCTTTTTCAATTCAATTCAAAATTCGGTTCTAGTTAAGTTCATATTTTTTTTCCTCAATTTTTCAAATACAATTTTTATTCGTTCTTAAAAATCATGTAGTTCTTAAGTTTTTCACGAAAAATGAAATTTCAAGGCTTATTCTGTCTTAACTAGAATTGAAACTTCCGTTTTTAAATTTAGCGTACATAATGTACATACTCATATTGAATTTTCAATTTTTTTTTAACAGTGTACAAAATCACTACAAAGTTCTGAATACGTTTTTTTTCTGCCTCAACAATAAAATTCACTCAATATCGCGATGTTATGCAACATGATTTACTCCCTGAAAAATATATCATGACATGTGTATTCTTTATGCGTTTCTCTCCACCGTGAATTTACTCCTCCGTCCTTTCCAAAACCAGGGCTTTGGAATTCATGCATCTACGTCTCCTATTCTCGAATCACAAAATTTGAAGAAAGAAATAGAAGAAAGACATGTAACAACACACACATATTACGTGGCACACAAAGCTCACAAAGAGCAGCGAAAGAACTCAGCTGGGCAGCAAATAAGAATGACCAAGAGCTCTATGAAGGCCAAACGAAAATCGCATTCCGGATTTCCTAGCATTTGCTGGACAACAAAGAAGTTGTATACTGAGTCAAGACGTTTCTTTCTATCCAAATACTTTTTCCCTCGCATCATAAAGAAAATCATTCCCTCTCTATTTTTCGAAGCTTTACCTGTGTTCAACTAGAAGCTTCGATGAATTCCTCCAGTTCGTTCCTTTCATTCCAAACTGTAACTTCATTCGTTACTCAATTTTAATTCTGTACTTCACTAAAACTCAATTCACCATTACTTCGCCATTCTCTTCTCTTCTTTTATACCGAATTATCACGAGTCTCGTACGAGAATAGATACGAGTAAAATAGAGAGAGAGGGGCTTCGATCTTATCGACGTTCTTGGCTCGTTCGCAGAGCAATGAGGAAAGAGGGTAAGGGTAAATCCACTTTGGGATTAAATCTATTCCTCGCCACGGATTGGTGCGTCTCTGCTTTGCAAGGAGACCCTGTGAAAATTTACCCTTCGCTTGAGCGAGCTTTAACGGTTATCGCGTACCTCGTAAATGGGAAAATACGCGCATCCCCCTATGGTGCATCAAGACTCGCGTTGCACACAGGTTAAGAAGAATAAAAAGACAAGGCTTCAAATTCTCGACACTTGGAAGAAGCGCAGGGAGAGAAACGTCGAGAAAAATTGCCTCAAATAATCAGTTTGGACTGTCAAAAGCGTCGATTAACGATGAGGAGTTCACTGTAATCGTTTTACGTTTGGGAGGGTTGTTCCCGTCGGATGAACACAGTTTGAGCCGCGTCTCTGGCGACGACAGAGTAACAGCATCGATAAATCGTCGAGAATTCGAGTTACAACCCAAGCGCCACAAACGAGTAGTCCACGTAGTCATATAATTCAAACGTCCCTCCTTCCGCCGTCTGCACAATACTCCGCTCTGCTTTTCCGTCATCATTCCTCAGCTCTTATACCAATTCTCCCCTTTTTCCAACGGTAGAGACCCCTGCTATAACGTGTCGCACAGTGCCTGATCAACCCCTTAAAATTTCCTTACGGTTTAACAATGGAAGTACACTTTTATCACGCTTGAAAAAATCCAACGGGGTATCAATAAATTCATAATGAATTATATAATTATATTCAGTTATGAATAAATTATTGTTCGCAACTTTATCATAGATTTGAATTGTGTGCTTAAAATTCAACGCCTGCAATACATTCATAGGGCTTGTATGCAAAACATCGAGAGAGTAGCACATCCTCATTTTGCTCCTCTCTCTCCAAACTGTTCTCGTTCTCTAGCTGCTTCTGGAGAACGGCGGGAGAGGAGAAGATGGGTGGAGACGAAGAAGTGGTGAACACGCGCTACACCGCTGTTGCGGAATGGGAAAGAGTCAGAGAGAGAGAATGGGGACTTTAAAGCACAGAACGGGGATGCATTTAGCGCTTAATTCGGGCCACGATGCTTGGTTTCCCAATGTGATTCAGTGCAACCGTGCAGGAATACCAGCGTCATTCTCCCCTCCCTCTCCCATCGTTCAATGCCCTTCTCGTGCGCGCCCTCTCTCGCCCAAAACGCCTAATGAAGACACATGCTTCTAGTGGCGCAAGCCAAATGATACCCGGCGCCATGCATACGTTCCTCATGTCGCTGCGTTCTCCAGTTCCGTTCCATTGTACACATTTAATGGTGCACACCTTGGAAAACGAAAATTCCAACGAAATCATTATTCAGTGAGGAATAATAAGATTCATTTTTCATTCTCATCAATTTGCCTATTGTCTTTATTAGGATATGGGTTAATAAATCAAGAGAAAACTTATTTTCTTCTGTGTAAAATATTCTATTTATTGTCAACTACACAGGAAGCAGATCTTTACTCTTCGACGCGCTGGTCAAGACTCACTTAATATTAGAAAATATTCATGGGGCTGGACTAGGGATGCTCGCTGTTGAGGAAAAGTGATGGAGTAATCAAAGTGTATAAAAATGACATCAGTCCCTCGACAAATGGATAGAGTGTCTGAGCTAATCCGATGCAAAGACCAGTTTCAATTTCGTACTAGTAGCCCTCCCGGGATGTGGCCTCGTGTAACGGAGCCGTGGTTACGCGACAGTCCAGCGTTACTAAAACTCTACTGTGTCTAGTCCACACAATATATTGCCGTAGTCGAACCCTATTCCACCTTTGGGATTTGCAAGTTTCTACGAGGAAATCACAATATATGACAACAATGAACAGACTGTGTTACGGGTAGTACGTTGTTTCGCGCAAGTGTCATTAACCTTTCGTTATTCACGCTTTGAGCACCGCGCCGCTGAATGTCTGAAGTTCTTATAAATTAAAGCATCAAGTGCCTATTTTACATATAAGTACAATTTTGTTCAAGGAACATTGTTCAGCATAAAAATAAGAATAAAAAAACAAAAAAAAAAAATTAAAAAACACTTTGCATATATCCCACCCCAGAATTAATTGCTGTTTTTCATTCTCACATATTTTCCACTTTTAACATATTCAAACATAACCTCAATCTGTCATATTATATTTTAAGTCTCCGAGTTTCCTGGATTATTTCAATAATTATCAGAAATTATTAACCACGTGTTTTAAAAATTATCACGAAAACAAAAATAACAAACTACAGAATGAAAAAAAAGTTATGAAACCTGAACAACAACGGCTGCATGGAAAGCTCCGAGTATCTCGAAGTAGCAAAGATAGTATAGACGACGGTAGATTGCTGGCCGTCGGGATTATTCGTGTCCGGTGCAACGCCTAGTAACCGGAAGTTAGAGCTTTCGGAGGAGTTGAAGAAATTTCTGTCAGTAAGAGAACAGGAAAAAGAGAAGTACGAAAATGGGGACAGAACAAGAACACCGTAGAAAAGGATTCTCGGGGGTATGGTTTTCCGTATTGTTTCAACATCAAGCCTTTCCCGCTAGACCTCTCTCTCTCTCTCTCTCTCTCTATTTCATCTCAACGAAAAAGTTAGTTGATTCGTTTTCACGTCAGTTCGTGAATGTGCAAGACTACGTTAAAACTTAATGAAAGATTTTCTTACTCCCAAGTTTGAAATTCGATTGAGGAAGATTCATCTGCGTCAACTTTGTGTAGTTGCAGTTTACGTCTATTTACACGGATGTGAGACTCCGTAATCAATCTTAGTATGGAGTTGAGTGCATATAAGCGTGACAGATTGTAGAATGAAGAAACAAATTGATTAGTTACACAGAGACTATTATAAGGATGATAATTGAATTGAAACGATTTGCTCTAACAGGTTGTTGATTGTTTGCTAATTCAATTGATGTATAGTTAAATTATGATTAATATTACCAAATGAAAAATATCATCATCGCAACGGAGAATTTGTAAAATCATCAAATCGAGAGAATAATTAAATTTCCGTGAATAAAGCATTCTCCATCTTCCTTCCCACCATAATAATAACCTCATATATTTGAAGCCATATTGAGTAATTAAATTTGAGATATTTTAATTAAAGAGAAGAATGAAGCATTCCGAAAATTCTCCTACCACACAGATGAAACCTTCCCTGATATAGTTTCAGTAGCAACTTCTCTATCTCTTTTTCTCGTTTTTTTCCTCTTTTACTCCCTAAATGGAAAAACATTGCCGGTTGAACAGCGCAACATTTACCCAAGGGGGAAATCGAGCCACAAGCGACGGTCTGACTCGTATACCAACCAGAGTTCCATAAACTTTTTGAATCAGCGATTTCCCCTTCTCCACCGGCTCTCATCAGATCTTCTTACCCGGAAGTATCCCCCATAGTTCCCATACTACTACGTTATTTGCGGACGTAATCCGTTGCTGATTGGTCCTTTCTAATTTTTGAATTAATTCCAACATTCTATACTCATCAATGATGTCACTATCTTTTCAATGAGGTTCAGACTATTTGCACCACATACGGAAAATCCATAAACATACAATCAATCCAAAAATGTAAAAATTAAAAATTACTTTAATTTGCTGTAGGAAGGGCAGCGGAGTGGGGATATGATTGTGTGTGTGGTTTCACGA
>JABSMS010006569.1:0-15025 GCA_018902275.1 Aleiodes sp. PSUC_FEM 10030003
ATTAAAATTATTATAATCATAATAATAATCATCATGATAATAATAATCGCACGATAAATTACGTAACTCACAATGATTTGTGCCAATATAGAAAGTTCCATGTTCCTCAAAATTCAATGATTCAAATCTATTATTCAATACACTCACATCATAATAATTTTTTAATAAATTTGTTCCTTTGTATAAATAATTTTCATGATAATCATAATCTGATGAATTTTCATGTCACACGCAATCCTCGAGTGACATAAGTAACGGATTAACATATTCAAAGCCTTCGAATTCACTTTGATCGATTTTATCAATGACCCTCGGATCATCCGGTGTTAAATGTACTGGTTCGTCAGTAAATTCGGGTGGGAAATTAGCTAAATCACGATCGGAATCTAATCGTGGTTTGTAAGGTGGTGTTACTTGTTTTTGTTCCAGCATTTCCCAATCAATGGCTTTGAAGAATGGATGACCAACAATATCAGCGAATGCTGATGTGCCGCGTGAGCAGCCGAGCCTTTCAGTTGGATCCTTGCATAAAAATCCTTTAAGTACTGATGCTGCTTTAACTGACAATGAACGTGGTATACGTATTGTTTTTTGTAGTATAACTTGAAATAAATAATCCTCCGTATTTTGATCTGGATTCTCGGAGGCACCAGCAATGTCGAATGGACTACGGCCAGCTAACATTTCGTAGAGTAATACACCGAGTGCCCACCAATCGACTGAAAAACTGTAGTCTTCCCCGCGTAATATTTCTGGAGCTATGTAATTCGGTGTACCGCAGAATGTTGCTGTTGTGTCACCCTCGCGTACACCCTCCTTGCACATACCGTAATCGGTTAGTTTTACGTGGCCTTCGTGATCGAGGAGTACGTTGTCCAATTTTAAATCACGATAAATTATTCCTGGAAATTAAATGGCTTTTTTTAGAAAAATAATTTATTGAGGAAGTGAAGGCGTCGATAATTCTTTCACTCGTATTTTTACAATTATCTTCGGAATGGTTGGGTTTAGGGGAAAATGAGGGACCGTTTGTGGAGAGAATTTTGTGGACTACAAAAAAGGTTTCTTGATGAATTCTCGGAAGATTGTATTATCAATTTAAGGGGAAAGTAATTCTTTGAGTTATTTTACGACAATTCAATGTCGAATTTCCCTCTGGGCTATTCGTGGGTTTACTCGGCTTTTGGGAATGAGAATTTTAAATTATGGAGGAAGAGGAGGGGAGGGGGAGGGAGAGAATGGATGGGAACATTTCCAATTTCCGATAGTTTGAATAAATTCAATAGGGAGTGAGAAGCAAAGATTCGATCCTGAGATACGTTTCGGAGAATATCTCGGAATCTATGGGAAATTGGAGGTCTTTTTATGGGTATTTTTTCGTTGAGGAAAATTAGCTACAAAGAATATTATGAAAATTTCTGTATCTGGATTAAATTCTGAAATATCTTGATAAACGTGATGAATTAATTTTTTATCCCTTGTCATTTTTTCAAAAAATTTCTCGAATTTTCATTGTTGGAATAAAAAAAAGTTCTTTCTTTATAACTTTTCATCTTCATCAATAAAAAAAGAAAACCCACAAAAAAGTTTTGAGTCACTCAGAGATATTCTATGAGAATTGATTTGAAATTTAATTTTTTCTTCATTCTAACTTCACGACTGAATTACTTCCACTCTATTGGAACTCTTGATATTGAAGGAAAAAAGTTTTTCTTCTCCAAACTAAAATTTATTTCTCTCAATATCCCGAGAATTGGGAAAAGTGGAAGGAAATTGTGTCATTTAATTTTCAATAATTTTATTTAAAATCTTGAGAAAAATAATATTTTACCTTTTTCATGTAAAAAGTTTAAGGCGAGACTTATTTCGGCAGCATAAAATCTTGCATGTTCCTCGGGAAGACGACGTTGTCTCTGCATGTGAAACATCAAATCACCACCGCGAACAAATTCAATAACAAAAAATAAACGCGATGGCGTTTGGAAGCATGAGTGTAATCCAACTAAGAATGGATGATTCGAGGCTGTTTCAAATACATGTTTCTCAGTTTGTACCCAATCAATATCTTCATCATCCGTAACTAATGCTTTTTTAATGACTTTCATAGCATAAATTCTCTTCGTTTGTTTCAATTCAACCATAAGTACTTTGGCATAGGATCCACGTCCAATAACACGAATTAATTCGAAATCATTGAGTGAGTACTGTCTCTGCATTTCACTCGAGCCATCAGCACCACCTATGGCATCAAGTGCCAATTCCTCGCCATCTTCACTTCCTGAACCTGGAGAATAATATTATTCAATGAATTATTCAATTTTTTGGATTGATTCACGCTGAAGGACAATTAATTCAGTAGTAAATTGGGAAAACTGAGGAAAGTCAATTCAGGATTATCTCGTGGATTATCTTGGAATCTAAGGGAGATAAGGAAATTATTGGGAGAACTCTTTCGTAGAGGAGAATCAGAGTTATGAAAAAAGTATCCGTAAAAATATCTCGCTTATTTTCGGAGATATTTCAGGAAATTTATGGTGAAGTAGGAAATTTAAACAATTACATGAAGCTTCTTCTGCTGATATCTCTGAATTGAGTTGGTTTAGAGGAAAATGTTTAGAGACCTTTTTTCTAGGAAATTTTATAAACTATAAAAAAGAACTCTTGGTAAATTCTCCTAAACCTCATAGTTTTCGAGTTATCCACAGAGTTAACTATAAACTTTCAAACTTAGTGAAATTAATTTATCTTATTTTTTGAAATATCTTGAAAACTAAGAGAGATGGGAAAATTTTGGTGGGAACCTTTTTTGTAGCTCTCTCTTTCCTCCACAAAAAAGGTTCTCACTTGAATTTCCGCATCTCTCCTAGATTTTGAGATAATTTGGAAAAAACAAGATAACTCAATTCAATATTCCGCAAATTTTCATGAAATATTCCAAAAAGTTATCAAACTGAGAAATTTTTGGAGTGACTTTTTTTAGAGCAGAATCAGAGCTATAGAAAGGGTATTCAAAAAAATTTCTATCTAGCTTATTTTGGGAGATATTTCAGAAAATTCGTGGTGGAATACGAAAAATAAGATATTTTTAAGCATTTTACTCTGATTTGGTTCAGAGTAAAATGCTTAAAAACCTTTTCTATAGGAAATTTTCTAAACTATAAAAAAGATCTATAGTAAATTCTTCTATACCCCATAGTTTTCGGGTTATCCACAGAATTAACAATAAACTCCCAAACTTATTTAAATTAATTTCTCTTATTTTTTAAAATATCTTGAAAGCTGAGATAGAATTTTTTCGGTAAAAACCGTTTTTGGAGCTCTCTTTTTTCTCCATAAAAAAGCATTCCACTTACATTTCCCTACCTCTAGATTCTGAGATAATTTGCAAAGAACAAGATAACCCGATTTATCATCACGCAATTTTAATAAAATATTCCAAGAAGTAATGCAACGTGAGAAATTTCTGGAGCAATTTTTTCGTAGAGAATGAGACCCACAAAAAAAAATTCCAACAAAAATTTTACTATCTCACGTGATATTCCAGAAATACTAATCTCAGTGTGCTAAATCGGAAATCGATGAAACGTAATAAACATTTGTTTTCATTAAGTACTTATTATGCACTCACGTCTACGTGCTGGTTCTTCAATAACTGAAGATTCAGCAGTTTCATCGTCCAAGTGTGCTGTTGGACTGCACTGCGGTGAATCTGGCTGAGCCTGATCCCCATTGCGGTCAGTAGAGGAGTGATCCGGTGTGTGTGGTGGTTGCTGCTGCTGTTGCAGGCTTAGACATGGCTTTCGCACGACTTTATGACACTTTTTGTGTACTAGAAGCTTACACTGAATGCACTTGAATCCCTGACGTCCGAGACCCCAAATGCGGTCTTGGCAGAAGGCGCAGAATGCTCTCTAATTTAAAGAAAAAAAGAGAATTCATTGTCAGTGAAGTTATTTTTTTTTTCATATTTTGAAAAATTTATTAAGAGACTTTTCTTGTGAAGAATTCAAGGGGGAGACTTCTGCGAATTTTCTAAATTATAGGCGGCTGTAGTGAAAAACTATGGAGGCGAAGAAAATCATTATTTATAGCCTTTAAATGCAAAAAATCTTAAAATCAGTCTAAAATGTGTAAAATGTCAGTTACGCACCATTTTTTTCATTTTCTACCTCTCAATGGCACTTTTAATGGAAACTTTTGACAGAAAAAATCTCTAGCTCGAAAATTGGATGCACATTGATTTAATTTTTTTTTTAATTTTCCACTCGAAGGGAGTCTTCCTTAATGAGTTAAAGAAAAGTCCCTAAACCTACTAATTCCGGGGATATTTTGGGAATAATCGGAATGATTCAATTCCTCAAAAATAGTGTATTATTTTCAAAATATCTCTGAAACCAGTGGGTTTAGAGAAATTCATCAAGAGACCTTTTTTGTAGAGAATTGAATAATCTACAAAAATTGTCTCCTGACAAAATCCTCTAACTCCCATAGTTTTGGAGTTATCCACAAAATTAACTAAAAACTCACGGTTGTCTCACCATTTCATCAATAAATTTTAAAACCAAATAATAAACTCACTCGATTAAAACGTTTCGCTTGAAATATGTGACCATTGACTCTGTACAGTTTCCGCCATCTTCGAGCTCCACGTCTATAAATACTTCCTAGAAAAATCCAAGAAAAAATGAAAATTAAATAAATTTTTTCAATTTCACAAAAACATTAATTAAATTGAAAAAAAAAACTAAATCAATTTCAAACTAAAATTCAATCTACCAAATATGAAAACAAACATTTTTATAAAATTACTTTCTGACTTTTGAATTTAATTTACATTGCTTCAATTTCACAATACACCAATTCATAAATGGAAACTATTGAATTCATCAGACAAAACATTTTCATTCACAATAAACGAAAAATATTCATCATTGTATACAAAACAATTTACTTTGATGTGAAAATTGTGAAATCCATAAATGGGTAAAGTCTATAAATATTATCATTGTTCTACAATCAAATTTGGAATTCAGCCAGCTGAACGAACTTTTGTATATTACTATTCAAATAATAATAATTCATTGTTAAATGGTTGGAAGTAATAATCATTAAATACATTCAAACTTTTGATAATTGATTATCATTAGAATTTCAATAAAAAATATTCATTACATCATTTATTATTATTGTTATGAACTTACTGTCTTCACCCTGGCATGGCATACCCGGTGCTGGTGGTACATTTGGGAAAACTGGAACAATGAATGTACAGAGAGGAACAATTAGCATTAATTTAATGGTAATAATCATAGTTAGAGCCAACAAGTCAATGCATTAATTAAATTCTAGGTGTATTTTGTACAGATAGTTATTTTCATGTTGATATTTATCATTAAAATTCTTATTAAAATATTGTTTATGAAAATTTAATAATTTTGGGTGATTGAGGAAAATTGGGGTAAAATGGGTTTTTCAAGAATTTGAGATAAAATGTTGAAATTGGTGGCATTGAAAAAACAGGGAAATTTGAACGCAAAAATGGTGGAAACGATCAATTTTTTACCAATGGTTTTTGGGTTATTCGAAAAATTTAATTTCGTTAGTAATTCAAACTTTTTTAATTATCCCGGAAAATAATGAGCAGAAATTGATTGTTTTGTAACGATTTTCAGCGGAAATTTTCCTGGTTTTCTGATGATTGTGATGAAATTTTGGAAATTTGTGAATTTTATTATCACAAAGTAGTGACTTTTTTGAAAAATTTCAATTCTTCGCGAATTCGTTGGAATTGTAATGAACTCAGATAATTCCTCCACAAAATTTCACTCATTTTCACTAAATTTCGGAGAAAAATTGAGGGAAACTTTTATCTGAGAATGAATAAATAAATGAGAATTAATAAGAAATTTATGATTTTTTGTTATTTCAACTTTTTTTTTAAATCTCATGTTTTCGCGAATTGATTTGAATTTAATTGCCACGAACTCAGATGATTTTCACATGAAATTTCACTCATTTTCATTCAATTTTGGACGATGATTGAGGAAAATTTTCATTTGAGAAGAAATAAATACTTGAAAATCAATAACAATTTTATAATTTTCATTATTCCAATTATCTCAAAGATTATTCACGCAAAATTCATTACTTTATCGCATTCCCCAGCGGAAAATTCTCTGACATTTCAATCAACTCGTCGCAAAACCAACAAAAGTACAAAGATAATTAAAAAAAATTATTTATCTCTCAATACCTCAAAATTTCCAAAAAAATCGATTCATCCCCTCTAAACTTTTCACTCAAATTAAAAATATCCGGATTACCCTCAACAACCGCCCGTTGTGCCCCTCATTCCCCATAAATAACGATGTCAATTAAAATCCCCGATAATCGTATTCGAACGGCGAGAAAAATTTAATTGAAAATTTTAATGAACTCATTTACTTGCTAAATCATAAATAATACCTGACTCCAGAGACCTTGATGGTTATTGAAGCCCATAAGTAGTCCATGATATAAATCAGGATAACCGTACATTATCGGTATCCTGAACATCATATCATTATTATCAAAGCTCATTGTGTTGAACAAAAATGAAAACGCGGAGAGAAAATAAAAAACTTATCCACTCAATCATAAAATAATTATACGAATTATAATTAACTTTGATTAATGAATTACGTTAGAATATTATTTTTCTTCTCAACAAAACACGCAATGCCATATTACAATATTAACTGTGAGCAGCAACAGTACTGACAACAAAATAATACGTAATTTCAATCCGTCGATTTTATCAAGGCTTATCTCCTTTTCCCCTTAACCGGGATTCGAGTCTCAATTTTTTACTGATGAAAAAGTGATTAAAAAAGTTCAAAACTCTTTGCTGACCTCGATAGAATTCCTTTTTCTCCATTTGAAATAAAATTTTAGCAAGATTGAAAGAATTTAATTGAAGTGAATTTCGTTGAATCTACAGAGAAAAGTTTTTTGTTTCATTTTAATTCTGCGTGTGATCTCATGTTGGTTTTTATAGTTAAAGCGTGGGTGGTAATAACATTAGCATTAATCCAAAGCAGTGCGTTATAATATACAGATATAGAATTTCGTATCTTAAATCATGCATCAAGAACTAAGGAATTAAATGAGTAGTGTGAGATTGCGAAAATTAATGAATTTCACTTGTCCTCGGTTTTTCTCAAATATCTCGAAAGTTGTCAGGACCTTTTTCGTAGAGAAAATTCAGCGCTACAAAAAATGTTTTGATGACAATTCCTCTATCTCCTTCAAATTTCGAGATATTCTGAAAAAACGAGAAGACACTGGAAAAAAGTCAACTAAAATGAGTTGAATTAGCGCAATTTTTTTTAAATATCTCGAGAACCAAGCGAGATATCAAAATGTTCGTAGGAACCTTTTTCGTAGCTCTGATTTTCCTCTACAGAAAAGGTCTGAACAAAATTTTTCGTATCTCTCAAGGATTCCGAGATATTCGCGAAAAACTGCGTTGAAAAAAGAATGGAGGGAGTTTCACGGAATAAATAAAATTTCATTAAGTTTAGGGAGTGGGGCAGTATTAAAAAATGAATGAGGAAATGGAATATCTATAGGTTTACGGTACGAATGAGAGTGCGCATCTCGGTGAAACGGAGCGCCACCAAGAACCTATCCGCCTAATGTGACCTAATACTACCATGCGTATTTGACCACGCCTGTTTTTCTCCGTATTTTATTTTTTATTTTTTTTTTAATTACAGCACGACTTCCAACATAAAATATGATTATCTTGAAAATTGGAGCATTTCTTCTGAATGAAATGCAGCCAAAATAATATTTAGAGCACAGGATTGCGTGATCTCTGCGGCAAAATTGATTTCTTGTTTTTACTTATGTTATTTCATTTTTTTGTTCTTTTTTTGCTGGTCTCGTGACCCTAGAGGAACAACAAGCTGTGGCGAGTTTTTATTCTATTTTATTAGGAACAGATGTTGTTTGATCGAAAGGAAACGTGATATGAGGTCTACGTCGCCTGAAATATTCTCTGTGGTTTCAATTAAACGAACGAGTTATAAATTCAGAATTGGAGTTAAATGAGACTGATGATTGGTTTTCGTGAGAATGTCTCGGAATCTAAGGGAGGGAGGGAAATTTTTATAAAAACCTTTTTTGCAGTTCTGGCTTTCCTCTACAAAAACAGTCTTTAGAGAAATTTCTCTATCGTGGATTTTTAGATACTCAGAAAAAACTGGAAGAGAAGTAAACCACGACAACTTGAATTTGAGAATTTTTGTGGAATACCTCGGAATCTGTTGGAGATAAGATTTTTTTCAATTGCGCTTCTTGTTCGGCAAAGTTAGAGCTATAAAAAAGGTCATTAGGAAAGTTTTGCTATCTCGCTCGAATTCCGAGATATTTCATGAAACTCGGAATTGAAAATTGCTTCACGATTTTTATAGACAATCAATTCATCTAGTTTTTCCGACATATCCCGGAATTTATGAGAGATAGAAAAATTTTCGTCACAACTTTTTTGTAGGTCTGATTCTCTTCTACAAAAAAGGGTATAACGAAAATTTCTCTATCTCTCATACATTTTGAGGTATTTTGAAAGAACTGGAAGAAAAGCGGAACGAAATCACTTGAATTTGACGTTCTTTGTGGAATATCTCGGAATATATGAGAGATAGAGAAATTTTCGTCATTACCTTTTTTGTAGCTTTGATATTCCTCTACAAAAAAGGTATTACGAAGATTTTTCTACCTCCCATAGTCTCCGAGATATTCCACGAAAACCTCAAGAAGAATTCCCTCATTTCGTTCCATCAATTCACCGAAGATTTAATAACCCTTTATTTTTCTAAATATCTCCGAAACTGAGGGAAATACCGCAATTCTCGTAATGCCCTTTTTTGTAGTTCTGTTCTTCCCCTAAAAAAAAGCTCTATACAAATATCCCTATCTCCCTTCATTCCAGAGTTTTCCCAAAAAAAACCATTCAAACTCCGACTAATCTCGTGATTCCCGACTTCGCCCCAAAATGTTTCCCCTCCGCAAAACAAAAAGCAAAGGAGAAGGGAATCAATAAACTCTTAAATGAATGTTCAAGGTAATAAAAATAATAAACAAAGATGCAATACTGTGCACTGTGAAGAACATCGATCAAATGGAAGAAATAAAATAAAATTTTCTTTCAGTTGGGTATGAAGAACATACCCCATGTGATGTTAGTTAGGCCAACTTGTGGGGCATAGGAAGGGCGTGGTGTAGTTGGATAATATTCAGATGCAATTGATGACATAGAAGTGCCAGGATCAGCTGGTTGAGAACAGGGTCCATGAATAATACAACTACCAATTCCAGATAAACTCGTTCTGCTCGATTCATAAATAACTTCCGGTACAATTATTTCATCCTCCAATTCAACATCAGTATTGTCATCGTCCTGATGATCAGAGCGTTCCGATCGCATTGATCTGTGCCCCATCAGACGACGATCAAGCGACGACGTTGCAGCAGCACCAGTTGACATTGACGAATGATAAATAGCATCGGTATGTAAAAATTCTTGACAGTGCGCCTCATGTTTTTGGCCATAAGCACCGTGAATTCCGAGTGCTATATTCGGCTGTTCGTATTCAGCCGAATCGCTGCCTGGCGATGGTGGATAATTACTTGTACCAGGCCGCCCGATTAATCTCGACGATAGCGTAAATTCATTCGGTAAACTTGATGATCCACCAGTTGATGTTGAGCCCTCCGTCATACCTGGTGTTCTCCTACCAGCAGCAACAGCCGCAGCAGCAGCGGCAGCAGCTGAGTAAGTATAAAATCCACCACCCTGTGTACTCATCAATTGACTGCCATCATCAACAGTTAAACCGCCAATATCAGTCTGTTGATTTGAACAACTCTGTACACCAATAACTTCACTTGCTGTTTGATACTGGGGCTGAGATGATTTGTCCTTTTCACGACGCGGTGAACGTCCGCGATCACTCACCGACGTTGCGCTCCAGTAACCCCAAGCCATTTTTAATTAAATCGAGGAGGATTAATTCAGAAAATTTTTCCTGTAGCTGCTGGTTTATATTTTTGGATTTTTGGTTCGAGGGCTGCAGCAATCCTCTGCGCCACTCCTATATTTTCGCCCACTCGTACGTGCCACTGCCGGCTATGGTCGATCGATCTTCCAGGTTGGTGTTTCTTCCTCCTTTTTTTTAGGGATTTTTCAGTTATTATGGACAGGAAAGTTATCGGTTAACAGGTGCACAGGCGATGGCTCATCTCTGATTATTAATGTTAATTTATCTAATTTAATTTAGCGTCTAAAATTATGGAAAAAATTGTCTTTTGTTATTAACGATCAACGTTCTCTCTGATTTCTCAAGTTAGTTCTTATTTTAATTGGTGAGTTTTTAGAAATTTTACTTTTCAAACGAAGCTCACACTTGGAATACTATCATGCCCGTTGAATGGCTATCGACTGCGGTTCGAGAATCTAACTTGGGTGCCGCCGCCCGGCGCAATACTCATGAGTTGCGCAAACTCCGGGCTTTTCGATAATAAAGAGGCAAAAAAACGGAGAAACATTGAGTTTTTTTTCGCTTTTTTTCGGGTGATTTTTTGAGGTTTGCGGCGAAGGTGTGAAGGATTCAGATGCGAATTAATTAATTTTTAATTCGAGATCAGCGGGAGGGGAGTGAATTGAATTTTAATGTGAGGGATGCTTGGAGCGAGGGTGGAATCGAGGCTTTTTGGAGGTGACCAAAGGTGTCAAGGTTTTTGGGACGATCTTTTGTATCTGGGGACGTGTGCTAGGGGGGAGGAAGGTATTCGTGTGTGTGAGAATGAGGAGAGTCTTAGGCGTGGCCTTTGTATTAATAGTCTGTGTCATTAATGATAGTTTCAGAAAATTCTCATTGCGAGTAATACAATGAGATGGAGTCCGGAATTGTTTGGGATTTTTGATACATTTTTTGTTGATTAATTGAATGCTTTGAAATTGTTTTCGAAAAATTTTGGGGCGAAGGGGGGGGGGATTTTTTTGATACTTTTTTGAAGATATTTTGGAAAAACAGATGAATTTATTTTATTGTGGGATCAATTTTTTTTGGATATTTCGGCAAATAATGGAGACAGAAATTTTCGTAATTTTCCTTTTTGTAGCTCTCATTTTCTTCTCCGAAAAAGGTCTGAACGAAAAGTTCTCTATCTATGTTCGTTCGCGAAATATTCTCAAAACACTAAACTCAAGTTTTCCAATGCTGGTTACATCCCTTCATCATTGCAATTAATCTTTAATTTCAGGATCGTTGGGAAATAAATTTGGAACATGTATTGAACAGCTAAATTGTTCCCATTATGCGAGAAACGTTCAGCCAATTTTCAACGGAGAATTTTTTTAATGATTAAAATTCTGCAAATTCACTTACCATGTATTGTTATTCCTGTATCCTTCTCAAGTTCATAAATCCGAAGTGCTTCATCTAGTTCTTGCTGTGATGCTATGCGACACGGATCACCCTCATCATCGACCCACTTCATAGTGAATTGATCTCCCCCGTTACCGCCCGCCACACCAAATCCGCATATCGTCCGCATTTCCTCCCGCAGACTGTCAACCGTTATACTCGGTGTGATGTATGTTATCTGGACCTCACTGTTAATTTTAATGTGCATTGGTATTTAGTGATTTTCATAATTTATTTCAGTAATGAATCTACTAAAGCACGATGAGTTGATTGGATTTTAAGATAATTTTTGTGAATTTTCGGGGAATCTCAACGATAGCGAAATTTTTCATGGGGAAAGATCTAATAATTGATAAAAAATTGATTTTTAAGGGGAATGGAGTCATCTCGTTTTGCTCTTTTTTGTTCGGTTTTTATGGAATGTCTCGGAATCTGAGGGAAATAGGAAAATCTGTGTAGGGACCTTTTTTTTGTAGAGGAATCCGAGGTAAAAAAAAATTCTACAAAAATTTTTCTATCTTCAAATTTCGGACCATTATTAATTCTAAAAAATTATAAAAATTGAATTCTTGGATTATTCCTTCAAATTCCTTCAGTGTATCGAATCATTTTCGGAAACCTCTTTTCTTTACTTTTTCGCAAGGAAATTCTGGAAAAAAAATCGTATAATAAAATCCCTAAATTCTTGGAAAACCGAAAATTTTGAGGCAGAAAAAATTCGTAAGTTTAGAAAATTGCATCTTTTTTCAATCTTAATTCTATCCAAAATTGAAAACATTTTTTTTCGAAATTTTTGAAAATTTTCTTTTCCTTTAAAATTGTGAAAATTTTCATTTTTTTCGGAAATTTTGAACTTTTCAATTCAATTTTTTCACTGCTGAATCTCCGCGTATTTTTCAAAAAACAAAAATTTGGTCTTTATGACATTAGGGAACAATCTGAACTAATTCTTTTCATTTGAAGCTCATTTTTCCGGAATATCTCCGGAATTAATAGAAATAGAGAAATTCTAGTGATAATCTTTTGTGTAGCTCCGATTCTTCTCTCCAAAAAAGCCCACAAAAACAATTTCTTTCCCTCAGATCCCGAAATATCTTCTAAAAACCTCATCAACAAGCCACAAAAACGAGAATCAATGTTCCATAATTTTTTATGAATTATCTCGAAATTCAAACGAGATAACGGAATTCTTCAAATTACCTTCCTTATCCCAAAAAAAGATCTACAAAAAAGGTAATCACAAAAATTTATCAATCTCCCCAAAGTCCCGCGATATTTTCAATCAACTCTCCAATTTTTCAATGTTAAAATAAAATCAACCTCCGAATGAATAATGAAATGTTTCAGGGTTATAAAACTCGATTCCATTGAAACCACCTTCAACATTCATTCATAGTCCCCCACAATTTCTCCACAAACTCACTAATTAAATTACGTAAAGAAAAAAAATTATATTTACCCATTATAAACAATTTTAACTCTAATATCAGCATTATCACTCGTTTGCGTAGGCATTTTAGCTTTGAAGGACCTCACCACCTTGCCTAAAACAAAAACAATAATTCCCATGAACAAAATAAAGAGAACAACAAAAAATTACCACCAAAATTAACGACAAATTCATAAAAAAAAGTCTCAAATACCAAAAATATTATTCATTCTCCTCAACAAAAAAATAACCAAAAAATTCACATTTTTATTCGTCACAATTTCATCAACTAATTAACCAAAAATCATTAATTATTCATAATTTGTTTAAAACTCAGTGAAACTTTTAACACCTAATCGTTTTGTACATTACGTAGAATTCCCACACATACCTACGTACATACACATACATCCGTGCATGAAAAAAGTAAAAAAAAGAATCAAGAATGTTGAATTAAAAAAAAACTTTGAATCGTTTTATTTAAATATTAAACTAATTTCAACGATTCATTCTCACTATTTTCACAAAATAACTCAATTATTATTTCATTATTAATTTTAAAATAAACAAACTCAAATTTTGACGCTCAAACACGACGCTTGCGTATGAAAATGTCTTTAAATTTTAATCCCACCCGTTTTGTTTCACGTGAATAATATAAATGGTTAAAAACGTATGACTCAAGTAATGAGCCAACCACCGTTCTTATTTCATTTAGTTTTGTTTGATCCCAATTGAAAAGAATTCGAGTTAGTGTTAAATTGGTAATAATGAATGTATGAGAGAGAGAGAAAGACATAGTATTATTAAAATTGTAAATAAAGAAGAACGTACCAAATAAAACCGGACAACGTCAGAATGAATTAGTACGAGTTTATGATTGTTGGTTGTGAAAAAAAAAATACTTTTTTTAATTGGCAAATGACGCTCGTTCTCTCTCGGCTGTGTTGAGAGAGTTTTAAGGTTCTGTGTGCGATTGTTAGGGTGGATTTGGAAGTGACGAATTATGGGAGGGATGGAGCGATGCGATTGGCTGGGGAGAATCGCTCATGCGAAGAGCTCGGAGCTTTTGTGTTTACGGATTGTTTCTTAACCTCGGAATTTATTAATTGTTTTTTAGTTTGTTTAATTGTTGTTGGTTGAGGTCGGAGGATGTCGGGGACTCGGGTGAATTGTGAGAATGTGTTTCAAGACGTCAGGCACGCTTTTCCCATCTTGGATGGAAAGGTAAGGACGATTATTTTAGGGGAAGAATGGAGTGAGGGAATTGGGGGGAAGTTTTTCGTTGAAATTTCGAGGAATTGAGGGAGATAGCGAAATTCTTGCGAGGAAGTTCTTGTAGGGGAGAGTTTTGTCTACGGAAATTGTCTCTACGAAAATTTGTCTATCTCGCTCAGATTCTGAGATAAAGAAAAGATTTTGAGAGGGATTTCAAAATGGTGCAAAGTGGAGTCTCAAAAAAATAATGGAAAATTTGAAAAAAATCAAAATTGGAAATGTTTTTTTTTTCGATGGAATTTTGAAGAATAATTGAAGAATTAATTTTTTGAACTATTCAAAAATGCAAAATTTTTAAGAACGAAATGTGCAGAATCTAAAAAATTGAAGATTCAAAATTTTTTTGAAAAAGAATTGGAAAATTGTTGTTTCTTTGAAAATTGAAGAGTTTGAATTTCTTTCAAAATTTTGAAAATTGTGATTCAAAATTTCGAAAAATTTGATTTTTAATCATCAATTTGGTCAAAATTTAGAAAACTGAAATTTTGGATATTTTGTAGGAAACCTAATTTTGAAAATTAAAAAAAAATCAAATTTTTTAAATTTCGAAAAAACAAAAATTCTGGGAAAATTCAAGTTTTTTAGTTTCTCAAAAAACCACAAATGTCCATTGTTTTTTTATTATTTCGAAACTCCAATTTTTCGCACTCTGCATCTCTTTTTCTCAAAGTTTCGTTCTTTCGAATATTCAAATAAATTATTTATTTCATTCTTCATCTTAATTTCATTGAAAAGATTAATTTTCAAAAATTATCAGTTTCCAAAATAAATGTTCAATAATCCGTCCTAAAAAACCACTTTAATCATAAATTTCCCGGAGTATTAATGAATCCCCCCCCCCCCATTT
>JABSMS010006580.1:0-15019 GCA_018902275.1 Aleiodes sp. PSUC_FEM 10030003
TGAAATATCAATATTACTTTCATGATATATTGATAATTTTTTTTTCATTTAGAACCAAAAATTCAAGTCTTGTTTAAATTTTACAGGAGGTGGAGCAGCTCCCAAGGCCAAAAGTCCTCGATTATCTTCTCCGTCATCACAAACACCTCGTAATAACGTACTTAGAATACGTAGTTCGTGTCTGGGAGGATGAGAATCCGTTATTTCACAATATCCTAGTTCATCAGTACAAGGAAAAATGTTTGACAGGCATGAGTCCAACAGCGACACCGGCTGAGAAGCAAAATGCCGAGCACACACGTCAAAAACTCCAACAATTCTTGGAGAAATCAATTCACTACATTCCAGAGAGTGTTCTAGTACAATTCCCGTCGGATTGTCTTTTTGAGGAGCGTGCAATAATATTGGGAAGACTCGGCCGTCATCATCAGGCGATATCGATTTATGTTAATCTATTGAATGATGTGCCAAGAGCCATTCAATACTGCAATAATGTTTATACGGCGTATCAGGGTAAGCATCAATGTTCTTAACGTTTGACATTACGATGTGACATTTGACGTTTTTCTGCTTCGTTAAAGGTCAGAAGAATACGGAAGGTGGCAAGTCACAGGATGGAACAGAGGAGGTTTATGTTACACTCATTCAGCAACTGTTGAAGCCTGAACCGTTTCTTATGGCTGGTAAGTCATAAAAATATAAAAGTGAACCATCTTCGCGTTCTTTACATTTGAAGTTACTGTGGAGAAGTAGGAAAATAGAATAAGTTTATAAATTAAATATAGATTGCTCTGAAAATGTAGCAGAAACTAGCGGAAATTATGTTGAAATAGAAAATTGAAGAAACTCATTAAGAAAGTTAATTTTTTAAATTAATTGTTTCTGAAAAATTGAATTTTTGTTGATTTTAATTCCATTTTTTTAGGAAAATCTACATCGTTTTCCAAAATATTTGATTTTTCAATTTTTCTGACGTGAAAATCCATAATTTTTGCTAAATTACTGAAAAACTCAATTTTTGATTTTTTTTTAACAATTCAATTATTCAAGAATTACCATTTTCGACAAAAAAATTAATTTTTCATAAGTGATGAAAATGGGGATGAACTTCAACATCGAAAAAAAAATTCCATCACAATATTTCATAGTTGTCCATTTTACCCCGTCTTCGCCTAACATTTTTCAATTTATTCCTCTTCGCTTATTTTTCTTCCGTTTATTTTTCTAGGAAACTCTGAAATACAAAAGACTGCTCAACCAGATTTAGAAACAGCACTAGAACTCTTGGAACAATATGCACCGAAAATATCACCAATCAAAGCCCTAGAAGTATTACCAGATACAGTACCAATTGGTAGAATAAGGCACTTTTTAGAAGCGTCATTACAAAATCAATTGAACGAGCGAAGAAGAACACAAGTACTGAAGGGACTGCATCATGCTGAACACCTTCAAGTGCAGGAACAGCGAATGCACTACGAGTCGCAGAGTGTCTTGATGACAGAGTTCAACATTTGTCCTGTTTGTAAGAAGAGATTTGGAAATCAAAGGTAACTGAGATTCCAAAAAAAAGGATTCCTTGAGAATAATCGGTGAATCATGAAGATCATTTTTTTTTCTTATTATGAAGATAATTAATACTTTTGTTTTTTGCAGCGCATTTGCGAGGTATCCGAACGGAGAAATCGTTCATTATTCCTGTCAGGAGCGAAAAGCGTGAATTTTATTTTTAAAAACATGAATTTTTCATTATAAAAATTATCATGTAACTACAATGTAATATATTTAACTAGTTTCTCATTTATTTTCAAAATTTTTAAAACTAAAATAAATTTAAAATGATTATCGCAATAATAATATTTATTAACGCAGGTTTTCGTGTCAGAAGCTTTCGGCAAATATTCTTCCGTGTGTATTTTGAGTTTCTGTGCCAAAATAGAATCTCATTAACGCCTCTAAATACCTGGACAAACAATTTCTATGTAAATAATATTTTTTTTGCATTGACAAAGGGCTTGAAGAGTTTCCCGGTTAATTTTTTTAAATAAACGAGAGCCAATTCATCCAATAAAAATTGAGGAAGAACAAACTGTGCCGAAGGATGGGGCGTGCCCGGTCCACAAAACGTGTAAACGGGGCTGATGATGTCATAGGCACAAGCTTGTATCCCTGCGCGCTACTACCGTATACTGCAAGTACATGTACATGAATGTACACAACAATAATTCAGGTACGAAGCTATTAAAAATTGTGCCCTCAATTTCCGTGTATATTTTACATTGAAAAAAAAATTAATTAAAACCCTCACATTTTCCGTTGCCTTAAAAAAAATGCATTTTCATTTGCATTCGAAGGGAAAATTTGGAAATAATTTTCAATCTGAATTTTTTTAAATTTAAATATCTTAAAAATTAATTTTAATTTCATCGCTTATTAATGTATGGATAATTATCAACGTAATTCAATGAGCAATTGAAAATAGTTTTTGTTGATTCAATGAACCACCTGAATTTTTTAAGCGTTTGCGCGGTGGCAAAAGAGCCCTAGATTTACGTGTATGGAAGATCGTAAAATTCGGGACTATTTTAATCCGGCGTAGTGAGACGCTCCAACTTTACTACGCTCAGTTGTGCGCATGGCTCGAGTTGCCCGAGTTGTGTGTTGGCTAGGCGATGGATTAAAAAACCCGTGAGTTGAGTGGTGTGTGAGAGAGAAATAATATTTGAGGAATATAACTGGGGAAGGCGATTTTTTTGTTCCTTTCGGGGTTTTTTAATAGAAAACGTTGTTTATTAACGTGCTAAATTTTTATGTGGTTAGTGAAGTTGTGATAAGGATTTACCGGGGTGTTCATAAATAAGCGTAAGTCAAAATTTTATCACAAACTTTAACAATAATTCGTTTGTAAAATCATCGTGGATTGTTGGGATGCGGCGAGTGTCGCTTCAATGTTAAAAATGGCCGTTCCGTTCATTTCACCGAGGGGAATTTTTGGCTTTTCTCAATAATGCAGGAAGTACCGATTATCATTTATAGTCCGGAATTCCTCGAGATTGTTAATAACATTTAATTAACATTTCTCTCTTGAATTATAAACGAAGCAATCTAAATCATTGACAAATGGAGCGTTCGAAAAAGCCGAAGATAAATAAACTTTTATTTTTATTCTTGTTTTCGAATAAAACAAATTGATGCCGAAGACTTTCAGACCAATTGAGAATATTATCAGTGGCATTTTGGTTGAAAAACATTCATAAGAATGAAGAAAAAATTGTCTCACAATGGACAATTCACCTGTCAAGCGAACTTGTCCCGCCGGTGACCCAATTCTCTTCTCTATTCCACGGATATCCCATTGTTGAATTTCCTGGATAAAGCAACAAGAAATCCCACACGAAAATCAAAAAATATCGAGAATCCACAATACAAAATGATGGATCATTTCTTATTTATCCAAAAAAAAAAATCAAGTGTTTTCATCATTTTTATTTAGTTTTCCGAGAAGTTTTTTTTGGCTAATTTCAGTCGAACTTGACACTGGCCAATGAGACATTGTCACGAGTTATTATTATCGATGATACTACATTATGAATTTGAAGTTGGGAATGAAACACTTAATTGTTGTAATCGATTGGACCTGTTGACCTCCGATAAAAATTAACGGTGATGTTGAATTCGAGGGAAAAAATTATTCTTCATTTTTTTTTAGGAAGTTACTGACGTTCTTTGACAGATGGTTGTTGTTTCAGTGTCAATTTTGCCCCTCCCTAGTGCATTACTTTGCCCAAAGGTTAGTCACAATCACTGAATTTTCTGTGGAAGGGGGAAGGGTACTGTTTACTATTACGTCAGGATTCTACGTGTCTCATTTTTTAACGTCTTTCGAACTTGGAATTCATGAATGCATTAGCAAAATTATGGGATTCCAATTATTCATTGTTTCTTGAATGTTCAGTTTTATTGAAATACCCGTAATCTAAGAGAGATAGAGTAATTTTCCGGGAGGACTTTTTTGTAGAGCCTGATTTTCTTCAAAAATAAGATCTTCACAAGAATTTCCCGTTTAGATTCATAGATATTGCAAGCAAATATTCTTGAAAGGAAACTGATTCTTTCATGAACAGCATTAGTAAAATATCTCGAGATTTACAAAAGATAGAAAATTTTCAGCAGTAAACCTATTCATGAAGGAAAATGTTTACTGGAAGATTTTAACAAAAAAAGCCGATGCAATTAGCTCAATTAGTTTCTTTGAGTCATCAAGTTAATCTTTATATCTAAAGAAAAAAATAAAATCATTAACGTTCTTCTAAAGAATTCATTCCTGTAATTTCTCCCTTATCTCCACTAATCGAGCACTCACAGCGATTCAATCGTTTCTGTTTACTTTAATCGTGATTAACGATTTCAAACAACGTAATCTCTGATTTTCCATAATTACCATAAAAATAAATGACATCTTTTTAAATTTAAATTTGCCTTCAATACTCAGCAAACAAGTTTGCTAAGTCCTTGGAAGTTGGAACTGATACAATAGATTTGAAACGTGACTCTTGAAGTAAATTTGAGAAATTCCATCTCGCACATAACACATGAAACAAAAGATGGAAATGAGAGGAAAGGTATTCTATTTTTTTCAATTTTCTGATTAAATTCCTATAAATAAACCTTAGAATTCTCTAAAGCTAATAGAGAAAGACTGAATTAGCTTTGATACATTGAGTCTCTGTTTGTCTCCATTAGCCGGCTTTTTTTTATCGTCAAAACCAAGCATTGCGATAGTACGATATCAGTTGATTACGCGATTACTTTGATACTTGAGTTATCATTATTCTTCTATAATGAATCACGAAGTTTTCCGTCTGCTTCATCCATGAATTCTCCAATTACTTTATTCTTGTATACACAGGAGAGTTTTTTGAATGCTTGGATGAATTGGCTCCGTCATGGGGAGAGAAAAGTGTTTTATTTTTAGAAAAAAATGAGTTCGTTGAGGGGAAACTGTCGAATTTCGAACCTTCCACTTTATTATAGATGGAAAAACGATGAGAAACAGGAAAAAATTTTGATTTAACTTCAACTAAATTCTTTCAGTTAATAATTTATGGTAATTTTCACGGTTTCTCGAGCACTTGCTCTACTTTATTCACAAGAGTAGCTCCCTCTTTTGCATTTACACGTTCCACATAATTTCTCATTCTCGATAACAACGTAGAAGAATAATGCATAATCAATGATTAATGAAAAAGGAAATTTCTCATTTTTTTCATCGTGAAAATAAAGGCATTGTGATTTTTTAAGTATTCTCAATAACTGCGGATACTGAAATCATCCGTGCCCGTTAGATTAACGCAAATGCGGACGTGACGTATCATGGAAACAGTCTGTTACGTGTTTGAGAGGGCAATTCCTCTACCCTCCACAATTAATCCTTACAATTATTCTGTTCCTTCGGATTTTTATTCTTCGAGTATCGTTTTAATCTCGATTGTACTTTGATCGAGTTAAAAATTGTAATTGGGGGCGTTGCCGTTTCGGCCAAGAAGGTCAAGCCGAATAAGCGTTCGACCCTTTACCCTCGTCTTCTTCTTCTCCTTCTTGAACCCAAAGAAGCCAAGGCAATCGGTTAATGACCTCTAAACTTCATGAAATTCTCGCTCCATTGTCTCGTGTCCACTGGGACAAACGATGAGAAGAGAGTTTCATGCCCACCGTTATGTTGAATGCTGCTGGTAGAAGAGGAGAAAATGAAGAACGGAAGCGGGACAAAACGCAGGTGTATGCGGATGACAGGGGGAATAGAGTTGAGCTTTTTAACGCTTGTAAATAGGTACACGGGGGAATTTTTATTTTTATTTTTCTGTGTGTTTGTGAGGTGAGTGAGAGCTTTATACGGCGCCGCATTGACTGCATCGGAAAATCAATAGCGCCTGAACACTGTGTGCGTGTTCTCCCTCTCTCATTCGTCTCTCACCTTGGTACCAAAGAGCAGAAGATAGAGGGCCTCTTGTTTGAATTTCAATATTAATTAATCATTTATTCTGATTATTTTTCCTCAACTCCCAAAGAATTTTTAACAACGGTTATTGTTTGATTTAATGGGTTTAGTTTACGACTCGGTAGAGAGAGATTTCTTTCGGGATTTCGTTAACCATTTCTCCTGAAAATTAATTTCAGCGGAGGGAAAATAAGATTCTATACAATACTAAGCTAATTTGCAGCGGTTACCGTTTTTTTTTTCAAAGAAATATTTTACATCGTGAGTTAAAGAAACAGACGACTTGTAAACTTAACCTTACGGCATTTACCAGTGTCATTCACATTGTGATTCATTACGTTACGCCCTCTTGGACGCGAAACGTGGCTCTTATCGTCTCGGTTAGAGAGAGACGAAGAGAGAATGCCGGTTGATGGGCATTGGTTCACGACACATAAGTCATGACATAAACGAATGACCGTAACATCGTGTGCATTAATTCATGACGCCACATTTGTAATTGATCTGAATTTGTATTAAACGTAGGCGCGGTTTTTTCATGAATTTTCATTCATCAAATCATGCTATATTCGTTAGGAAGATGAAGGAAACGGGAGAATGAGGGCAGTCTCGTTTTTATTTATTGTCTACGGTTGAAAAATCACGTAAGGGTTAATTAATTATCGGGTCGGTGTTAGTGAACCCGGTGCCTTGTTGATAGTGTGGATTAATGGATAATGGAGCGTGTGGGTGTGGATCTTTAACACCTAACGTATAAACGAGAGTAATATTTACGTTGAACAAACTTTGTCCCCATAACCCAGATTATTCTATAAACATTAACACGTTCAGGAGAATTTTATTATCTGTGATGATGAAATCGAAAAAATTTCGAAATTAATACAATCGAATTCTGTGGCATTAGTCTCCGTTTGATTGAGAAAAAAAATCTCTGGAAACTTCCTGACTTTTTCAATGAAATCGTTAAAATTATGAAATCCCATCGACTTCATCACCGAAAATACTAAAAAATCGAAAATGTTAAATGTGCATGTTTTTAAAACACTCAAGGCTCTCGTAGTAATCTGACAAAACAAGATTTATCAAACCAACGTGACTTTATTTATAGAGCAAATCCGATAGATACACTGACTCATTGAATATCTGAATTTAGAAAATTCAATTCGCTTTAATCCCGGAACATCAAACCAACCAGATCTCCGGTTCTTTCACTCCATTTTAGTAAAGTCGGTAGTTTTTCTTGGAAAAGTAAGTCTCCCAGAAAATACGAAATAAAAAGAAACGCTTAAAAACCGTCATTTAGCAACTCAAGAGTCATTTAAAACGACTCAGAAAGCAGACAGTGGTTCATTCAATACCCAGAAAACCCACAAATCATGATAACGAAGTGAATTCAAACTGACGCTTCTTTGTATTTAAAAATAATAGTTGGAAAAAAAACACAGTCAATAAATACCGATTTGTTAAAAAGCTCCAAAAAAATATTAATTCCTTTCAATATTGAACAATTCCCTGAAATTAAATACAATGAAAATTATGAATTTAACATCAAAGTGAAAATGAAACAATTAAAAGTTTTCAAGGTCTTTGACCACTTTAATCATGGAACCGTAAAATTCATTGCAATCCGTGAAAGTCCTCTTGGCAATGAGTTGCGCCAGATTCGATTATTCTCATCCATTTGTAACAGTACCTTCAACGTTAATTTAAAAGTAGAAAAGAAACTAATAAAAAAAAAATACGGAAAAAAAACCACCCACACCGGTTTTAATAGTAGTCAATGTTACATATGTATATATCTCCTCGTGATATCATACGAATGACGTAATTCACAATGATGATGATGATGCTATACACAGTGGGAATGCTGGCTGGAGTGCCCCCCTCCCTCGCGCTTTTCATAAGTGCTTACATTACATTATTCTGCCTTTGACAAAAACCTCGCCCTGTTGCAAAACGGTACATCCTATGTTAATTCATAAGTTTAAATTGCATACAGCAGTTAATTAATGTTAGTTGTTAAAAAAAACATAATTTTTAAAGATAAAAATAGCTTTATGAATAATCATTATGCAATGGGAAGGAATAAAATGTTTTTACAAATGTGCACAAGTTTTTGAATAATAAAGTGGTTAGAGAAGGATATATCATGGAATACGTTGTTCATTCTTACGTAGAAAATGCTTAAGACCTTTTTTTTAGAAAATTTTATGCTTTAATTTTCCTGAAAAGGTCTCTCGATAAATTCTCCTAAACCTCATTGTTTCCGGAATATTCCCGAAATGAAGCCTAAATAATTTTTCATTCGGATTCATCCTCCTTCCAACACTGAAAATTACACTACTGAGATAATTAATCATTCATTTAATTATAGGAGCGCCCTTTGATAGAGGGTTGAAATAATAAAACGTTGAGCTGTTGGTCCATTTGGCAAAATGACGACCGACATCTCAGTGGTGCGTACAGGATGGGATCCTACGCTACAACAGGAGATTGTCGACGAGTACGAATACGACGGTGGTAACTCGAGTTCAAGATTATTCGAACGATCACGAATCAAGGCGCTTGCCGGTGAGTTAATATTCTTTATTTCCTCAAACTATTGTTCCTAGGCTCAATCATCATTCGGGAAACGGATGATAGAGTAGCCACATCCTACGATAGGTTTTTTAATGTGAAAAAATGCTTCAGTACTCCCAGAATTTCAGAGAATTGTTGACCGTTGAAGAGAACACAAGTATTTGTTTCATTTTCATTCATAATTTCTTTTGCATTATGAGCTTAGAAGCTTATTATGATAAAGTTGTTCTAGATTTGAGAGGTAAAGGAATAAATCCAATGGAATAAACGAAAATTATCTGAATCAAAATTTGAATTCTTAATTTACAGGCGAACGTGAATCAGTACAGAAGAAGACTTTTCAAAAATGGGTAAACTCTCATTTGGTCCGTTGCTCCTGTCGAATAGGTGATTTGTATGTTGATCTGCGTGACGGTAAAATGCTGATTAAACTCCTGGAAATTTTATCCGGCGAGCGTCTACCACGTCCTACTAAAGGAAAAATGCGAATTCATTGCTTGGAAAATGTAGACAAAGCCCTACAATTTTTACGTGAACAACGCGTTCACCTTGAGAACATGGGTTCCCATGATATTGTTGATGGTAATCCACGCCTCTCGCTGGGTCTCATCTGGACGATAATTTTACGCTTTCAGATCCAAGACATTACGATTGAAGAAACTGATAATCAAGAGACTAAATCAGCTAAAGATGCATTATTACTCTGGTGCCAAATGAAAACAGCTGGTTATCATAATGTTAATGTACGTAATTTTACAACATCATGGCGGGATGGTTTAGCATTCAATGCTATTATTCACAAACACCGTCCTGACTTGATACAGTTTGATAAATTGTCAAAATCAAATCCAATGTATAATTTGAATAATGCGTTCAACGTTGCGGAAGATAAATTAGGATTAACGAAATTATTGGATGCTGAGGATATATTCGTTGAGCATCCTGATGAAAAATCAATAATAACATACGTCGTAACTTATTACCACTACTTCTCGAAGATGAAACAAGAGACGGTTCATGGTAAACGTATTGGCAAAGTCGTTGGTATTGCAATGGAGAATGACCGAATGATTCACGAATACGAGAGTATGACAAGTGATTTATTGCGATGGATTGAGGGAACAATTGAAGCACTGGGTGATCGTCGCTTTGCAAATTCCCTGGTTGGTGTACAATCACAACTGTCACAATTCTCAAATTACAGAACAATTGAGAAGCCACCGAAGTTCGTAGAAAAGGGTAACTTAGAAGTGCTATTGTTTACACTGCAATCAAAGATGAGGGCGAACAATCAGAAGCCTTATACACCGAAAGAGGGAAAGATGATATCTGATATTAATAAAGCATGGGAGAGACTGGAGAAAGCGGAGCATGAAAGAGAGCTTGCGCTTCGTGAAGAGCTGATTCGCCAGGAGAAGCTCGAACAATTGGCTGCTCGGTTCAACAGAAAAGCAAGTATGAGAGAGACTTGGTTGTCGGAGAATCAAAGACTCGTGTCGCAGGATAACTTTGGTTTTGATCTTGCTGCTGTTGAGGCAGCTGCTAAAAAACATGAGGCAATTGAGACTGACATTTTCGCTTACGAGGAACGTGTTCAAGCTGTAATGGCAGTTTCACAGGAGCTTGAAACTGAGAATTATCATGACATTCTTAAGATCAACGAGAGGAAGGTCAATGTTCTTCGTTTGTGGAACTATCTGCTAGAGCTTCTTCGCGCTAGAAGAATGAGACTGGAATTGTCTCTTCAACTCCAACAAAACTTCCAGGAGATGCTCTACATTCTGGACAGCATGGAGGAACTCAAGCAGAGACTTCTCACTGATGATTATGGTAAACACTTGATGGGAGTTGAGGATCTTCTGCAGAAGCATTCACTTGTTGAAGCTGACATCAATGTTCTTGGAGAACGTGTTAAGGCAGTTGTCCAGCAAAGTCAGAGATTCTTGGAACAGGGTGAAGGTTATCGTCCATGCGATCCAACGATTATTGTTGAGAGAGTACAACAATTGGAGGATGCTTATTCGGAACTCGTGCGTTTGGCAGTTGAACGTCGTGCAAGACTCGAAGAATCAAGGAAACTTTGGCAGTTCTATTGGGATATGGCTGATGAAGAAAACTGGATCAAGGAGAAGGAACAAATTGTGTCAACTGGAGACATCGGGCACGATCTTACAACAATCAATCTTCTTCTATCCAAACACAAAGCACTTGAGAATGAAATACAATCGCATGAGGCACAACTGATGTCAGTTGCTGCTGTTGGCGATGAACTTGTGCGTCAAGAACATTTTGGTTCACGTAGTATTCAAGAGAGACTCAAAGAAATTCTCTCTATGTGGAATCATCTTCTTGATCTCGCTGCATTCAGGCGCAAACGTCTCGAGGAGGCAGTTGACTTCCATCAATTATTCGCGGATGCTGATGACATTGACATTTGGATGTTGGACACCCTCAGACTCGTTTCATCTGAGGACGTTGGTAGAGACGAAGCAAATGTTCAATCGCTATTGAAAAAACACAAAGATGTTACTGATGAACTCAAAAATTACGCAACAACAATTGAACAGCTTCATCAACAGGCATCGCAGCTTGGTGAACATGATGCCAAATCTCCAGAAGTACTTGAGAGGCTCGCATCGATCGATTCTCGTTACAAGGAACTATTGGAGCTTGCTAAATTACGTAAACAGAGACTCCTGGATGCATTGTCGTTGTACAAGCTCTTCAGTGAGTCTGATGGTGTTGAACAATGGATTGGTGAGAAAAATCGTATGCTCGATACAATGGTACCAGCCAAGGACATTGAGGATGTTGAGATAATGAAGCATCGTTACGATGGTTTTGAGAAAGAGATGAATGCCAATGCATCAAGAGTTGCAGTTGTCAATCAGCTTGCGAGACAATTGCTTCATGTTGAGCATCCTAATTCAGAGGAGATAATTAAACGTCAGAATGAACTCAATCAGAAATGGGCTGATTTGCGTGAAAAGGCAGAGACTAAACGTGAGGCACTTAATTCAGCACATGGAGTACAGACATTCCACATTGAATGCCGCGAGACAGTTTCATGGATTGAAGATAAGAAGAGGATCTTGCAGCAGACAGACAGTTTGGAAATGGATCTTACTGGTGTTATGACACTTCAGAGAAGACTTAGTGGTATGGAGCGTGATTTGGCAGCAATTCAGGCGAAACTTGATGCACTCGAAAAAGAGGCACAGTCCATCGAGCAAGAGCATCCAGAAGAAGCAGCTCTCATTCGTGAAAGAATCACTCAGATTCAACTCATCTGGGAGCAACTCACGCAAATGCTTAAGGAACGTGATGCTAAACTTGAGGAAGCCGGTGATCTCCACAGATTTTTACGTGATCTTGATCACTTCCAAACCTGGTTAACAAAAACTCAGACTGATGTTGCCAGTGAAGACACTCCCACAAGTTTGGCCGATGCTGAGAAACTTCTGACACAGCATCAGAATATCAAGGAGGAGATTGATAATTACACTGACGATTATCAGAAAATGATGGAGTACGGTGAGAGGCTAACTGCTGAAGCAGGTGATGGTGATACTCAGTACATGTTCCTCAGGGAGCGTCTGAATGCATTGAAAATGGGCTGGGAAGAATTACACCAGATGTGGGCGAATAGACAAAACTTGTTGTCTAATTCTCTCAATTTACAGATATTCGATCGTGATGCAAGACAGGCCGAAGTTCTCCTGTCTCAGCAGGAACATCATCTGGCTAAGGACGAAACACCATCGAACTTTGAGCAAGCAGAGAACATGATTAAACGTCATGAAGCATTCATGACAACTATGGATGCCAATGACGATAAGATCAATTCCGTAGTTCAATTTGCTGCTAGATTAGTTGACGAGGGACACTTTGCAGCGGACAAGGTGAAGAAGAAGGCGGAGAACATCAATGATCGAAGAAATGTAAATCGTGAGAAGGCGAATCAATTGATGGAGAAGCTCAAGGATCAATTGCAGCTGCAAATGTTCCTTCAGGATTGCGAGGAACTCGGTGAATGGGTTCAGGAGAAGCATATTACTGCTCAGGATGAGACATACAGAAGCGCTAAAACAGTTCACAGTAAATGGACACGTCATCAAGCCTTTGAGGCAGAAATTGCAAGTAACAAGGATCGTTTGGAGCAACTACAGCGTGCTGCCGATGATTTGATAAGCCAGAAGCCAGAATTAGCTGAGATAATTCAGCCCAAAGTATCAGAATTAGCTGATCAATTCGAGGAATTAGAAACAACTACGCATGATAAAGGAGAAAGACTGTTTGACGCAAATCGTGAAGTACTCATTCATCAAACATGCGATGATATCGATTCTTGGATGAACGAATTAGAGAAACAGATTGAGAGCACTGATACTGGCTCTGATCTTGCGTCAGTGAATATTCTCATGCAGAAACAACAGATGATTGAAACACAAATGGCTGTTAAAGCACGTCAAGTCACAGAACTGGATAAACAAGCTGAGCATTTACAACGCACAACACCGGATGATAAAATGGAGGAGATTAAATTCAAGAAGGAGAAAGTTGCCCAACGCTTTGCCCAACTCAAAGAGCCACTTATTGATCGTCAGCGTCAGCTTGAGAAAAAGAAAGAGGCATTCCAATTTCGTCGTGATGTTGAGGATGAAAAATTATGGATTGCTGAAAAAATGCCACAAGCAACAAGCTCTGAATATGGTAATTCGCTGTTCAATGTTCACATGCTGAAGAAAAAGAATCAATCATTGCGTACGGAAATTGAAAATCACGAGCCAAGGATCAATGCTGTTTGTAGTAACGGCCAGAAATTGATCGACGAGGGTCATGAAGCATTGTCAGAATTCCAGAGACTGATATCAGAGCTCAATGAGAAGTGGCGTGAATTGAAAGAGGCCGTTAATGATCGTAATAATCATTTGCTTCAGAATGAAAAAGCACAGCAGTACTTCTTCGATTCTACCGAAGCTGAGTCATGGATGAGCGAGCAAGAACTGTACATGATGGTTGAGGATCGTGGTAAGGACGAGATATCAGCCCAGAATTTGATGAAGAAGCACGAATCGTTGGAGCACGCTGTTGAGGATTACGCGGAAACAATTAGACAGCTTGGTGAAACTGCGAGACAGTTAATTAATGATCAGCATCCACTTGCTGACCAAATCGCAGTGAAGCAGTCTCAAGTTGATAAATTGTACGCTGGATTGAAGGATCTTGCTGGTGAGAGAAGAGCCAAATTGGATGAGGCACTTCAGCTCTTCATGCTGAATCGTGAAGTTGATGATCTTGAGCAATGGATCAATGAGAGAGAACTCGTTGCTGGCAGTCAAGAACTCGGTCAGGATTACGATCACGTGACGCTTCTTTGGGAAAGATTCAAGGAATTCGCGAGAGACACGGAAACCATTGGTTCGGAGAGAGTAGCTGCAGTTAATGGAATCGCTGATTCTCTAATTGCAACTGGACACTCTGATGCTGCAACAATTGCCGAATGGAAGGACGGATTGAATGAAGTCTGGCAGGATCTTCTCGAGTTGATTGAAACACGAACTCAGATGCTGGCGGCAAGCAGAGAACTCCACAAATTCTTCCACGATTGTAAAGACGTTCTGGGAAGAATCCTTGAAAAGCAGAATGCTATGTCCGATGAACTTGGACGCGATGCTGGTTCTGTCTCGGCATTACAACGTAAACACGCTAACTTCATTCAAGATTTATCAACGCTCCAGAATCAGGTAACACAGATTCAAGAGGAATCAGCTAAATTACAAGCAAGCTATGCTGGAGACAAAGCAAGTGAGATAACAAACCGCGAGGCCGAAGTTGTCGCAGCATGGAACAATCTCCAAGCTCTTTGCGAAGGCAGAAAAGCAAAACTCGAGGATACCGGTGATCTGTTCAGGTTCTTCAATATGGTAAGAACCCTGATGATTTGGATGGACGATGTCATCAGGCAGATGAACACGTCGGAAAAGCCGAGGGACGTGTCAGGTGTTGAATTATTGATGAACAATCATCAGAGTTTGAAGGCAGAAATTGATACGAGAGAGGACAATTTACTGACGTGTATAAATCTTGGAAAGGATCTATTGGCACGAAATCATTACGCCAGTTCTCAGATCAAAGAGAAATTGACAGCGCTAACTGATCACAGAAATGCTCTGCTACACCGATGGGAAGAACGTTGGGAAAATTTACAACTTATTCTTGAAGTTTATCAGTTTGCTAGGGATGCCGCTGTTGCTGAGGCATGGCTCATTGCACAAGAGCCTTATTTAATGAGCCAGGAGCTTGGACACACGATTGATGAGGTTGAGAATTTGATTAAGAAACATGAGGCATTTGAAAAATCAGCAGCTGCACAGGAGGAACGGTTCAGTGCCTTGGAACGTCTAACTACGGTATTTATTCGTTTCTCGATTTTGCATG
>JABSMS010006591.1:0-15014 GCA_018902275.1 Aleiodes sp. PSUC_FEM 10030003
AAATGAAAAAACTCTATAATATTATCAAAAAAAATATATCTTTTTTATTCAAAGAAGCTTTATTAACATGAATAATTACAAGCTATATACATCGCCCTAGAGTCAAAAGGGCGTAAGTGCTATTTCTCTTATTTCATAAAAAAATTCATAAATATCGTAAAACAATGAGTGTGAAAATTCGTAACGTACTCAGGCTTCCGTTACCCCTTAACGGGTCAAATGAGGTATTTTTCCCGCTCTTTCCAATGGCGACAAATTCGATAATCCAACGTAAAATGATCGATTCATCGATTTTTCGTTTCTTTCTCCGTCGATACACACCCACGTGTTTAACTCGCGGTTAGAAGCGCCAGGGAATTTTGATTCTGTAAGAGTTTTAACACAAAAACATCTCTCCCCTCTCCCTCCCTCTCTTTCTAACACAAACATATCCACAAAGAGCACGACTTTAACACACATGTATACAAGAGCTGTGGCAAAGGACAGAGATACGAGAGCAAAGCTGAGGCTAATGGCAGTGGTAGCGTGCCAGTGTCTCGAGTACCGTGGTCCAGGAAGGTGCGCTCACCTTTTTCCTCCGCGAAATTAAAAAAAAACTAAAATGATTTTTTCTTGATTTTTTTTTCCAAGTAGAAAAAAATCCTCGTTTATTTTTTACAACGGAGAAAATATTTCAGTGAATTAAAATGATAATCAGTGAATCAATTGAATGATGAATAAAATAAAAGTGTCGGTAATTATTAAAATTTGACTATGGGGAGAGGAAATGAAGGTAGGAAGTGTGAAGTGGATCAGGGGCATACTCGCCCTTGGACTGATGACGATCCTGATAAACTGGACATCAGGAAATCATCATCATCGCAATCGCCATCATCATCAGTTACCGAAAAACATTCCAGTTGATTTATCAGTAAATAATGGTGGATTAATTCGTGAAAAATCGGATGATAATGCGAGGGTGTTTAGTGATGATAGGTACAAGAGATACAGTAGATACGTAGGTTATACGACAGCCAAACAACAGCCAATTGCTTATGTTCATATACAGCCAGTTGTATCAACGCCCACTAAGAGAAAATGCGTTCGCTGCATGGTTGTTTATAAACCCTGTCCGCCACCCCCAAGAATTGTACTGCCGAGAAATAAGTATCGTGAACCGGCTAAAAAATGGAAGGGTTTGATGCACGGTGAGTTTTCTAATTTATTAAAAAAATTGGAATTAAATTTAATAGGGAAGAAAAAAAAATTCAAACATTTATCTTTTTTAAAGAAAAAAAAAATTCTTTCTCATTCTTTTATTCTACAAATATCTCGGAAATCATTTAATAATTTGAACAATTTGATAAAGTGATTGGTTTCGGAGAGATTCGCGAAACAATCCGCGGGAAAATTTATGCCTTTTCTTCTCGTCGATGTTAGGTTTTTTTTTTGGTCTTTAGAAAATTGCTGAGGAAATGAAAATAAATCATTTGTTTATTTTTAATAATTATTTACTTGTGTAATTGAATAGAATGCGGTGAATTATGTTACTTTCATTCGTATTGAATCGGTGGAATGAGAGAATAAACGCGCAATCAAGAGGTATGCAGTTGAATTAAATCTGAGGAAATAAATCGACTCGTGAATTTTCTCGATTTAGTAATCAAAGAATTTTCATCAATAAGTCAAATGAAAATGAGGGAAAAGGTGATGTTTAATTATGATTGTTGCATGGATTTTTAGTCGGAAAACTCAACAAAATCATTTCAGACGAATTGACATGTAGTTTCATTAGGCATTAGAGTTCTCGATGGCTAAAAATATCTTCAAGTATTATCGACACGCGCCTCTGCGTTCGTGCCGATTTGCCAGTGTAATAACACGCGTTGAAAAACAAAAAATTATTTATCCAATTCGATGTATCTTTCTATTTTTATATGGTTTGACCTTGGTACTAATGTGGTAGACTTCGTTTGACTAAAAAAAGAATTTTTAATTTGGATTCAGAGGAAAAATTCGGAAAATCAACCGATTTTCCGAGAAATTTATCGTGGAATTAAAAAAATCAAAGAATTTTCTTGCATTTTCATCGGAAAATTAAGATTTTCTTTGACTAAACGAAAAGAAAATTCACGGAAAATGGAAAAATAATTTTCCTGGAAAATTAGTTAAGAGCGCAATTTTCACTTTTCTTATTTTTAGATAGAAAATTGGAAAAGTTTTTAGGAAACAATTCTTTCGTGGAAATCAAACAGAAATAAACAAAAAAAAAATCTGAAATATTTTCGAGCAAGGAAAATCCGAAAATTTTCTGAATAAAAACAAACGCTTTTCTCTTTCTGGATAAAAAGAAAATTCCCAAAAAAATAGGAAAATGATTTTCCACATTTTCTGAAGAGTGTAATATTCAATGAAAATTCGTCCGCATTTTCCAGATTCACTCTCTCTTAAAACAGATGTTTGAAACTCAAACAGAAAATTCATTCAATCTACAATTCACGAGAACACAAGAGCCCTCTGTCTTTCAAGCATGCGCGTGCCTGACCGAGGAGATTGGTAATGACCCGTGGAAAATTCGCACCAAGGAGGTCTCCAACGTGGGTAGCCCATGTAAACCGTCTCATCCCATTCACTACGTGTATTTACTCATTCCCATTGAAATTGCAACAAACTCGCGAGTGACTGTAATTCATCAATTTTCCTGGAAAATCAATTTACCCCAGAAACTTCGAGGATTTGATGGAAGAAAATTGTCGCATCGTATTCCTCGAAAAATTTCCGATTCGATTCACTACGATGCCACAAATTGGCTTCACGCCGGAAATTCTCAAAAAAAAAGAAATGTTCTTTATTCACGATATCTCTCCACGTAAAAGAATCATACATGATCATCATTAAATATAATGCATTCATCTTTAGTAGATTTTTAAAAAATGGCGTAAGTGCCATTTTTTAAAAATCTACTAAAATTGAATCTGCATTCATTTTTTCATAAAAATACTGACTTACGCCCTTTTATCATTCAGCAAGAAAAAATGGCACTTACGCCCTTTTGATTCTAGGGCGACAATATATGGCATTTCCATCTGGGTTATCAACTATTCGTCTCAAAATACCTTTCTATAGCATTTTCCAGCGGAAATTTCTCTCGCTTTTCCATCAAACCACTTCGAACCCCTCTACCACTTGATCTGAACAAAAAAATTCTCCACTCAACGATAAATTCTACAATTAATCATTCTCACTACCTTAAGTACTAAATTAAAGTGACAGAATTTCAATTAAATCCATTTCAATCCACCAAGACGTAAATATAAACTCATACCACCAACTAATTGTGTAATTATTACCGTGTCATGCCTCAAGCCACGAAGAAACGTTTTTTTCCATCCCCCCCCCCCATGAAAATGGCACTCCACCTGTCCACAGGCAGAGGACAAGATCCTTCTTCCTTCTCTTGATACACAAGTGAAGCCCCGTAATCGAGTCATTACTTCAATAATTAAAGGCTCGTCTTGATCACAATTTTTTTTCATTAATTTCTTCTTGATTTCAAAAGAACAAATAAAAATATGAGAAATTGTCGTTGAGTAACACGTAAACCCAGGCATTCTGTCGAGCTACCTTGATGGACTTCGAATTGATGCCTCACGGCTATTTAATTACGCCGATCTAATTGCTGTCTAATAGCGTAATGGCATTGCCTATTCCACTCGAATTTAACGAGTCGTCATTCACTCATTTTATATGACTCCTTAGAAAAATAATGAAAATAAATATTGACATTTTTTTATGAAGATAACGTGACACTTGATCGTTAATAAAATTTTGAAAATTGAGTTGATTGAGGAAGTCTGGATAATTGCGCTATTTTCTTAAGTAAACAACATAATTTTTGATTTTTTCCAAAATTGATAAATTCAATTTTCCCGCGTAATATCTACGCCATTAGATAGCCATGAAAATTTCCGTTTCCGTTTGCTATAATTAAGTCTTCTCACTCCAATTATTTCCAGAGATAATGAACAAAACGTGCTTCAACAAAAAACAAAAACGTTTTATTCACTAACTCGAGAACTATCGGGGCAAAATGGATTTCTCTATAGCGTTTCCCAGCGGAAATTTCCTCACCAATCCAACGCCGCCATTTTTATCGCTCGCCTCGTTTTCCAACTATTCGTTAGAGACGATAAATCGAAAAAAAATTGATTTTTCACAATTCACGAAGTGTATGTCGTAAAGTCATTGCCTGAATGGAATAAAGATGATGCAGGAAGGACGTTGGAGTTCCTAAAAAAGACATAGTTACGACTACGGAAGTTCAAAGGTGCCGCAATCGAGCACATACACGTTTTAAACATTTCACAGTGTTAGTACAGTACTTTAAAGCATCGTTTGGCATTGTCAGTGAGGCAGCAACAGCCACAACAGTCCCCGATGCATCCCATACACATAGTCTTCCTCTCCTCCTCCTCCTCTCCCCATTCTCATCGCAAGAAATGCGACCGCAATTTTATTTTGACGTTTTTTTTACTTCTTTTACATTCGTTTTGCTTTTTTTATTCTTTTATTTCGTTATTCTCTCTCAATACATCCTCTCCATCTTTACTATGTATCCTTCGTCCTCGTGACTTCGCACAGGCACGATTCCTTCCTCCAATACTCTCCTCCTAACCAGTGACCAGTTACCTCCGTTAGAGGTAACTCCTTCAGTTACCTTGTGCAAACATTGCATTATTTCATGATAAATTGTGGAAAATTTATATTTTTGAGGTTATTAAGGTAGTATCAAGGACATGGGCTTCACCGCTGAGGTGCTACTTCTTGTGATTTTTCTGAGAGATATTGTCGACCTAAAGTCAAAGGGGCGTAAGTGCCAATTTTTTTAAATCCACAAAAATTGGATCTGCATTCATTTTTTTATGAGAATACTAACTTACGCCTTTTTTTTATTCAGCAAGAAAAAATGGCACTTACGCCCTTTTGGGAAGGATACAAAAAACGAGAAAATCCACCGGAAGTTGTTTATTTACTCGCAATTGAGTTCGCTAAGGTGTTAAAAAAAAAACTTTCGCATTATTATTCAAAATATGAATATTTTGAATATTCAATTGATTTCTTAAATTGAATAATATTATTTAATTCAATTCAATTTTTTGCCAAAAAAATTAATTGCTCAATTCATTTTGCAAAGTATTGCAATTTTAAAAAAATTCAAATTTAAAAAATCTCCTTTTTCTCGTGTTTCTACCGATATAAAAAATCATCTCAATTCTCCTTTGAAACGAAAAAAATAAATGAAAAACTTACATACAATGTACAAAAGTTTTTCCAGTCACGTAAACTCAAGAATAAACCACAAGCACACAATGATCACAAAGATTTCCGCCGCTTCAGGATTATCACGTACCTCATGAACCAAAAGAGTTTGGGGTTAGACTCAGTGCCACTACCGGTTTCTCGTAATCCAAAATTACCACATTACTTGTTAAGAAACTTTGCATGGTAGAATAAAGAAAAAGAAATTCTAAAATAAGAAAATAACGCAAGTATAGAAACATGTGGCTACTCATGTGCCAAGAGTAAGTACATTCAGAAGAAGTATTCATGCACGTAGGGAATCCTTAGATGTCCGAGTGTGTGTACGTGGTAGTCGTTTGCTCCGGGTAATAGAGATTCTTATGAAAATTTAAAGTGCTGTAAATTCATGGATTTCACGGCATGAAAACTGCAGGTGGATAAAATACAGTGTTTCTCAATGTCTGAAGATGATTACGATTGCTATTGGCTTGATTTACCAGTTATAAATTCGACGTTCCGGCAGACAGCTCAAGCCTGTAGACAATTCGTCGAGAATTTCGTTGGGAAGAGAAAGAATTCGTGTAAAAAAATTCGTACAGCTTATTTTGCGAATATCTCGCGAAGTATCAGGTTTAGAGGAAAATTCGAGGAATCTTTTTTTGTGGCAAATTTAATTCTCTGCAAAAAAGGTCTCTTGACGAATCCTCGTAAACCTGATAGTTTCGAAGATATTCGCGAGAAACGTTAAACATTTGCAAAAAAAACGCGTATTTTTCAATTCCGAAATTCGCTCACAGAATTTTGTAAATATCTCGCAAACTATCAGGTTTAGGGGAAAACATCGAGAGACCTTTTTCGCGGGAAATTCAAATCTCTACGAAAATGCTAGCACATTTTCCTCTAAACTCAATAGTTTCCGAGATATTCACGAATACGTAGAAAATTCTCTGAAACCGGAAAAATCCTCATTATTCCGTTTCCAGCAACGCAGAAATTTCTTCCTGCATTCACATAATTCGCAGTTGGTTGCAGCGGGGTGCTACAATGTAATTCTTCCACAATCCTGATTAGACACTGGCGGTGATATATATTCACCCGTTCTCGTACAAACACCTGTTATTGTCTAATAACACGTAACACAAGTTATCGATTCACGTTTCAGTTATCTTCATTCAAAATTCACTCCAGGATATCGGTTTTATACGCACGTGCTATAAACCACTGGACTATCTATTCAACTGTATTTTTTTAATTCTAACATACACCATTACTATACACAAACGTCTCAAGACGAGATTACATAGTTCCGCTATGTGCAAAAGTATATATTGCATTCCACGTTGTTTATCTTTGTTCTATTTCTCTTATTTTCTTTCGTAATCTCAAATTAAATCATTGATTGATTTCTATTATTTTCAAAATTAATAATTATCGGAATTATTGAAAAAAACGTTTAATCGAAAAAAATTCATTTATTTTAATAAATTAATTTAATTCAATTTTTTTTATGGGGAATTGAATTGATTGAAGGACGATGAGTTTTAAAAACGAATGCAGACTATTTTGAAAAAATTTCAGAAACTAAATAAAAAAAAAAAATCAGAAACTATTGGGCTTAATGGATTTTTTTTGAGCTTTTTTGTAGTTCAATACAAAATAATTTATACTATTTTTAATTATTTCCCTACTATACTATTTTTAGTTATTTATTGATAACGAAATTTCCCTTCGCAATGTCTATATCCATATCGTCGTCCTAGAGTCAAGAGGGCGTAAGTGCCATTTTTTAGAAATTACAAAAATTGAATCTACATTCATTATTTCCTGAGAATACTAACTCACGCCTTTTTATTTTTCAGTAAGAAAAAATGGCACTTACGCCCTTTTGATTCTAGGACGACGATATATATCTCCCCTGAAATTGAATAGTTTAATTAATTAACTCCACCCAGAGAAACCCGAAAAAATTAATAAGCGTAATTAATTACAGGTTTAATCGTAATCAAAAATATTATCACGTGCTTTACATATTTCGTAGAATTGAAAAAAAAATGCACAAATCGTTTCATCGTGTAACTGAGATCACGTTTAACATTCACAGCCTTATATAGACGGAATAATATCACTGGATAGTGATTACGTCTGCGTGAATCCCGTGCATTTAACGCTGACACTGGATTTAAAAAATTAAACCCATCAGCCATAAAACTTTTCTTCACAATGAAAAAAAATAATAAAATTAATAGATAAATTTTTATTGTATAAAATCATTAAAATTGATTGCGATCGAATAAATTAATAAAATATTCACACAGGTAACATGGTAATATTGTAAAAGTGTAATACGACACGTGAAATCGTTCGGTGATATCGAATAACCGCGTACTACCTCAAGAAACTCATTGTAATAAAAAAAATTAAAGTCTGAATGGAATAAAAAAATTGTTAAAAATTCAATACTGACCGCAAGGTGCAACGACTGTCCACGGTGTTTCATGTCATTTCTGTTGTGTCGTCATAACCGCACATATTGACGTGTGCCAACGAGATTTTACCGCAGAGAGAAAAAAAAACTAAAAAATTATTTGCTTGAAATTCGAAGAAAGAAATAATATTAAACTAATTTTTTTTTCCATTTTAAAATTCAACGAACATTAAAATCAATGGAGAATCGTTATTTTTATTGATTGATAGATTCATCAATTCAATTAGTTGAATTATTCCATTGAAAAGTCAACAGGAAGAAAAATTATTTCTATCCTTTTTTTTTCATTCAGAACTGTTGTTTGCTTTTTTCTTTCAACTTGCTTTTTCTGCTCTTCTCCTTTCTTCTGTACCACACAGCCGCAGCGAGGCTGTAATTCTCGCAGTAAATCTTGGCAGGCATCAAGAAGAGGGCGATCGTAACCTCATACGTATATACTTGCTCGCCGTCGAGATTCATTCCTACGCATTAAATATTCTCATGGTTCACTTCCGCTTGACAGTGATAAAATTTTCGGTAAATTTGTCCATTCTCATCAATTAAGTCAAGAAAAATGAGCCAATTAAACGTTCTGATAATTTTTTCATAACTTTTTGAGAAATTTTGGGGTCGAAAAAATTAAATTCGGTAGTGAAGGGATAATACGAGATCAGTTCGTTGCCCTAGAGTGAAAAGGGCGTCAGTGCCATTTTTTTAAATCGATAAAAATTAAATCTACACTCATTTTTTTATAAGAATGCTAACTAACGTCCTTTGCATTATTCAGCGAAAAAATGACACGCTCTTTTCATTCACGACCTTTTTCAAAATATCACGGAATCTAAGCGAGATAGCGGAATTTTGGTCATAACCTCTTTTGTAGCCCTCTCTCTCCTCTACCAAAAAGGTCTCAACAAAAAAATTCCATTCCCCATAGATTCTGAGTAATCTCTAAAAAAACCATCATTCCACAAAATTGATTTATCCACTTTTACCATTTTATTACCCCATAATTTTTACTTAAAAAATCCACGACAAAAAAACTCCACTTTTTTCTCCTCAAATACGAACAAATCTCTCTCGGAATGAAATACCGTCAATTAACCAACAATTTACAGATAATTACAAGGCATGATCTACTGAAATAATTTGCAGTCACTCAGGTAGGCCGTGAGCAAGTGTTGGCCTAGGTGCAGTGGCTTAATCAAGGCACTGTCAGTTCTCTCAGACCACCTTGCGAGATAAAGAATCGATCGATAACGATCTACCACATCTGTTATTGCCCTTATCTCATAATCTCAATCGATTCCATCCTCTTTTCATTAGAAAGTAATAATGAAATTAGAAAAAATCGTAATTCATCGTTAATTATTATCGAATAAAATTTGATTTATTACTCAAACAATTTTCCAATCGATTGAATTTTTCCGGTATTTTTCTCCGTAGAATTTTTAATTTTTTTTTCTGCAGAAAATTATAAGGAAATAATCACATTCTTCATCCGCTATTCTCAATACATATTAATACATAATTCACCGAATAAATGACTTGCTGGCCGATGATAAATGAGTTCATGGTGCAAAATGAATCGTTAAAAAATTTCTCACTTAAAAAAATTTTCTCAACGATTTTGTTGACGCTTATTATCGTACCTATAAATATTACTTAATGACTGGTTCATGCCAAGGTGTTAACGATCTTTTCAAAATGTTTCTTAAGTCACCGAAAAGAAATCTTCATTCAACTCGCCAATTATTTCGATTCTTTTTTTATCTCCTTTCTTTTCTACAGTCTCATAAATATATCGATTATTATTCGGGGAAGATAATAAAGGTGTTGAGATTAATCGTGCAATTTATTTAAATTGACTTGTCTCAAAATTTATGAATATGAATTATGGAAAATACGGAGAAATTGCGGTTTATGAATTTACAAATTTTTTTAAAATAAATTGAATTTCACGAATTTTTTTCTTCCTTTTTTTTCTTCTTTTTTACTCAATTTTTTTTTCTGGTTAAGAATATTCATCGCTCTTCTTTCCATTGATTTTTCGTTTTTTAGTATTGAATTCTTTTCGTCGCGGATTATCTATGGAGCTTGTACACTCTCATTGTATGACTGGCAGCAAAATAGACTTAATGATATAATCTCAATAAAGGCGTGTCATGATAGACAATTGTTATCCTCAATATATGTCGTTATCTCCATCATCGTTATAATATCCAACGTGCTACATAGCACCTACACTCGATGGCTTTCCACGATGATTGGTGATAGGTTAAAATTGCATCACGTGCCAACTTGAATGGGGGATTCATCGATCACTTCATTGACCTCATCATTACGAAGTTTTCTTTCTTCAATTATAAAAGATCTCTTCATCTTAGAAATAAGGAGAAAAATTCGCGGGGAATTAATTGGACGAATGTGGGGCAAAATGGGGGGGGGGGGAGAACGATTGAGAACGGATCTCTTCAATGATTTCATCGAAGAGGTAGGAAGATTTTGCCGCAAATATTCGTGAAAAAATTGCATTTCCATTTTTTTTCGGAAGATGGAATTTTCTGAGAAAAAATTGAAGAGAAAAATTCCAGTTTTTCAAGGATATTTCCGGTACTAATTGTCGTAGAATTTCGGGGATAGTCGCATTCGAAAAGCGAGAAAATTTCCCACCGATTTCATTTTTTACGAAGTAATTTTCGATGATAATTGAGAGAGTTATCGTTACTTTCATGAAAATCACGTTTTCCGCGATATCTCCGTTGATTTTCCTCGAAAATCGATTCCCAAAAAACGAAATCAATGGGAAATCATCTCATCTTTCATTTGCGCGCATTCCCGATGAGCTGCGATAACAACAATCGAGGATATACTCAAAAAACCTCCGACGCTTTCTGAAAAAATTTGAATTCGTACAAAAAATATTGGAAATATCGAATTGATTGGTCAAGAATTAGAAAAAAAATTCATTCAATTATTCAATACGTCTAATAGTATTTCTTTGCGCTATACGATCCTCAAACCGTGAGAGATTCGACGTTTAGTTAAACTGATGGCGCGTGTAGTCGTGTCGGTTTAAAAGATCCTCAAGCACGAAGAAGACGACGTTTCTCGCGTGAACGATACTTTAACGAGCCGATCCACCCCGCTGTGAGAATACACACAGTTAATTCGCAATCGTGTAGGCGTACCGGAAGTCTTCCGTTTGGTTCTCAGCGTTTATGAGTCTCCAAGGTAAAAAAAAATTCATTCCACTCGATGATTATCATCAATCATTCAACACAAAGAATAAAAAAAAATCATAATTACTCTCCTAATTAAAAAGGAAAAGACTTTTTAATTATTTCATTCCTTTGATTTTTTGAGGGAATAAAAAATTGTCGTAAAATCATTTTTAACTTCTACCTTGTGTGGGAAAAATTATATAATAAAGACGTGAATTTAATGTGACAGCTGAGGTAATTCGAAAGGTTGTAAAACAAAGCGACTTTTTTTCACACTGCTTTATCATTTACAACGTCCAACCACTCGCGCGAGTAATGGAACTCAAATGGACGTCCATATCTCTTTATTATGATGGGTCTCTTTGATATTATTCTGTTTTTTAAATATATTTGTCCAGTTTTTATTCGTAACTTGATTGGTCATGAATTTTCTTCATCTTCGTCATGAAAATCGTGTTTCATTTTGACGTTCGACAATTTTTCATTCATTCTCATGAATTAAAAATTGCTCTTCTCATACACCGATAAAAAAGAGGAAGAAAAATCTCACAGAAATTGATCGCAAAGTTATCTCCTATCTGTAAGTACAAATTAATAATCAGTTTGATACTGATTTGAGAGACGGAAAAATGCATTATTTTCAATGAAAATATTATTTGAAATCCTTCATATTTTCTCAAGAAAATTTTACATCGCCTCAAAACCAAAAATAAATTATAATTGAGAAGTCAAAAAAAAAATCACTGACCTCACCACTCAATCAGAAGATTCTCAACTTCACAATAAAAAAGAACAGGAAAGAAACATGTTTTATTAAAAACAATCATTCACCATTGGAATTTATAAACCGCCTGAGATTAAACAAGTAACCGAAGAAATACAGTCATTCTTATCGTAACTTGAATTTAATCCGCAATGTGAATTGCTACCGATTTCAACTTGCTTCTTCACCACAGGCATCTCCTCCATGTATTCTTTTTTCTCTTTTTTTACCGACCTCGAATTAACTACGGACTCGTGGCAAAATAAATACACGGGTATTCTCAAAATGAAGTGAGGCGTTTGGAGGAGAAAAAAAATTTATTGAAAAATTGGTACAACGTTGACCAAAAGAAAAGAAGAAAATGATCGTAAATCAGCTACCAATTACGTGCAACGTCGTCCATTATTGTTCGCAATTTATCATCTTGAATTAAATCGTGTATTACATTCTTGACGATTGTCCCTAGGGCAATTCAATTATCCCGAAAATTTTGATGATTTTTTTTCCGAATTTTTGCGTTGATTAAAAAATTATTTGAATTTCGAAAAACGGAGGAATTCACCTTTTTCAGTTTTGGCGGAATATTTCGAGAACGTAGAGGGAGGGAAGTGGGAGTATAGTTGCAGTCGATAGGCCGGAAAATTTCCGATGGAAAACACTGCAAGGCAACCCATTTTGCCCCCATGAATTTCTAGATATCGAATAAATAAAAAAGCAAATAAAAAAAATCGGAAAATCGAATTTTTTCATTTTTTTTCAGTTCCTCTCGAAATTTTTCGAAAACATAATAGGTTAGTAGGTTGAGAGTGGTTGCGATCGACAGGTCGCAAAATTTGCGATGTCATAAAAATAAAAAATCGAAAAAAATCGGAGAGTCGAAATTCTTCTTTTTCTTCAGTTCTTTCGAAATATCTCGAGAATATATCGATGGGCAGAGAACTTTTCGTTGAGAAACGCTACAATGTAACCCGTTTTACCGTATACTTCAGGATATCGTCGCCCTACAGTCAAAAGGGCGTAAGTGCCATTTTTCAAAAATCTCTAAAAATTGAATCTACGCCCATTTTTTCATAATAATACTAACTTACGCCCATTTATTATTCAGCAAGAAAAAATATCACTTACGCCCTTCTGATTCTACGGTGACGATATAAAACCAATTAAACTCGCGAAATAAAAAAAATCGAGTTTTCGTAAAGAAAAAAAATATATATTTTTAATGCCATTAAATGAAGTATTTATAGCCATAATTTATCTTTCTAGATTAATCCGATTACGAATACGATAAAATCCATTAATAATGCAATTTATCTACAATTTAGACAAGCCTGGAAACTCTTGAAAATCGGATAATTCACTAGTAAAAATGTGACGGTTAAAAATAATGTTGAAAAAATTGATATAATTTATCGTTGAGTTACAGTTGTTGAATGCTAAGTATACACGTGAGAGGCGCCTTCCTCGTTTTCTTATCTTTTCAAAAAGTATAAACACACTGGCTCCACCTACATCCATCGTGAGGCGTGCCAGTTTACGCACCGTTGTCTATAGTCAATCGGTTTTAACATTTGAATAAATAAAAGAGGAAAAAAAATTGAGAAAAAATATTCCCATTGCTTTGAAAACTACTCTGCGATATTCAGTACTGAAGATAAACATGTAGAATTGCTTGTTTAATCTTTTTTTTGTGGCTAAGTGGCGACACCGGTATTTTCAGGGAGTGTTGGAGTCCCAGTTAACTTCGATCTGCAGATTTACATTGTAAATTCTTTGCTTTTTGTCATTTTCTTTCCTTCTAATAGAGAAAAACATAATTTTTTGGACAAATATTTGAAAATCAACGGAAAACTATTTTTTATGAACCGATTTTTTTCCAAGCGGAGAGTCCAAAATAAAATCGGTGATTATGTTGAAGAAAATGGGAGAAATGGGGTAATATTGACACCTGGGGCAGAATGGATTCTCATGAAATATTGTATTAGGATTTTTTTTTTTAATGAAGGAATTCAGTTTTTATAATTTTTACAATTATTCAATTTTTTTTTTCGAAAAATTTAAATTTTTGAAAAAAAAGGAAACTCATTTCTCAAAAAAAATAAAAAAAAAATGAGAAATTAATTTTTTGTGTGAATAAAAAAATTAGATTTTTTGAAACAACGGGAAATTCATCAAAAAATTTCATTCTTCAGAGGAATTCCGAATATTTATTATTCAACCCAATTTCCATCAATAAATTTCCATTGTTCATCAATAAAATTTCGAAAATTCTATATTAAAAATTGTTGTTAAGGTGCCTACTTCACATCTTCCCCCAAATCAATTTTATTTCCGATTTCCGTTTTCGAAAATATTCCAATATCTGAGATTAAAAACTTTTCATAACTACTTTTCTTGCAGAGAAAAACGTAAACTAGAAAAACATTTTCTCCTCGTTTTCTAAGTTCGTTGCAGAAGCAATTTCTTTCCGTAATTTCAATGAAAACATTTGTGTAAATTAATTCTTTAATTCCCGCAGATTGTTTCAATGAAACTCCTGCACGCAATTTCCAAGAGTAATTCCCTCTTCTCAATTCAATTTATTCTCGTCGCAAAATGCAATTGAAATTTCCCCCTAGCAAATTTCTAAGAAAATTTATAAAACTAATATTTTTCATCTTTTTTTTATTGAATTTTTCATCTTTCAAACTAAATTTTTAATAACATTCACATTTATGAATAAATGATATTTAATATTCTCGTAATACTCCATGAAGCACAGCTAATGTAGTCACACAATCTCAGTTGTATCTCTTCTGAGGTGTCAGAACGATTGTGCCACGTATCAAAGAGTCATTTGTCAAAGAGTTACACCACTATGAAATTATGACTCATCGTTATGCAGTTGAATAAAGTAGAATAAATAAAGTTCAAGCATATTTGCTACAATGCAGTATAGAGCACGTTCGCGATCATTTCATCGTCAACACGAGCCTCAACACGCTGTTCTTGATTCACTTATTCATAATTATCGTATTAACATGACCGTTGTCATTAATAATCCGTGAACACTGATCGAATTACTTCAGAAATTCGATTATCTCAGAAACTATCGATAACATAATTATGAAAATAATTTCATCGAAATCCTCGGAAAATTTGTCATGAAAACGAGTACCAACAAGCCATACTTTCAAAAATGCAAAATCAAAATGAAATTCAAAACTTTTTCAAAAATTTTTCTTCAATTTTGTTCTCCAAAATTACGCGGGTGAGCCGAAAAATGAAACAATCGTTTGAAATCATT
>JABSMS010006602.1:0-15001 GCA_018902275.1 Aleiodes sp. PSUC_FEM 10030003
AACCAAAAAAAAAAAAAAAAAAATACAGAACCATCAATAATCCTTTGAACTGATAATTAATCGAAGATTAACCGCTCGTGATGAATATATTCCGATTACTCGGTGATTTATCCCATCTCCTTGCGGTTATAGTTCTACTCCTCAAAATATGGAGTACGAGGAGTTGTGCCGGTAAGTGAAATTCTTTTGATGTATTATGTGTTCTTTGCATGATTAAGAGAAAAAAAAATCAACAACATCAATTCTCAACTGAAAAAAAAATTGAGAAGAAAGGGAACTTTATAATTATAGAAATGTTTTTTTTCAAGGCATAAGTGGAAAATCTCAGATTCTATTTGCCATCGTATACACAACGAGGTATCTTGATCTACTGACTACATACATTTCTGCATACAACACGTTCATGAAGTTTGTCTTCATAAGTGCCTCATTTGCCACTATCTTCCTCATGTATGTTAAATTCAAGGCAACTTACGATCATAACCATGATTCATTCAGGTAACTAGTTTGTTCAATTTCTTTTTAAAAACTCATATCATCTCTTATTTTATTAATAATTTTATCAGAAATGATATAAGTACAATTTGAAAATATCTCGCCACCTAGCTGCGCAATCATGATTTTTCTCAGCAAAAAAAAAAAAGATTTGTATCAAAAAATTTCTTTCTCCATAACTGTGGAAAATATTTTTAAAAAATTATTTTTTTTCAATTTATGCTCTTCAATTAATTTGCTCATTTTTGAATTTCAGAATTGAATTTTTGATTGCACCGGCACTAGTACTCGCTCTTCTGATTAATCACGAATTCACAGTACTCGAGATACTTTGGACATTCAGTATTTACTTAGAATCAGTTGCAATATTACCACAATTATTCTTGGTATCAAAAACTGGTGAAGCTGAGAGTATCACGAGTCATTATCTATTCGCACTCGGCTCATATCGTGGCTTATACTTATTGAATTGGGTTTATCGTTATTATGCCGAGGATCATTATGATTTAATTGCAATTGTTGCTGGTGTTGTGCAAACAGTTCTTTACTGTGACTTTTTCTATCTTTATATTACCAAAGTATTGAAAGGTAAAAAATTACAGTTACCAGCTTAGCCATACTTAGTGGAAGAAAACGAGTTTTGGAAAAAAAAAAACAAATATGCATAATATTATTTCTTGTGATTTTTAAACTGGAAAAAAAAAATCTGAAAAAATAATCTCATCGCTATCAAGCAAGAATATGCGCAGTATCCATCCAGGGAGGTTATTGAATTTATATTAAAAAATTTCCTACATTTTTGAAAAATACGTGATCGCGCACAACTTCAATTTTTCCGTTTATTTTTTCCTCTAATAAAGCCAATTAAACTCCTTTTCAAATATTCCTCTCAACAAAAGTTCCCTGTTTTTTAAAACTCCCTCCAAAAACCTCTTGTAAATATTGAGGAATCAATTGAGTGATTGGCGGTGAGTGTAGGTTTAGCGATGAATTCTGATAACATGAATATGCATCATGGAATAAGATTTTTTTTTCGTTCTTTTAAAATAACGAAGAAAAATAATAATAAATGGTACACGATCATTAAAATTGTCGAGTGAATCATCGCTAATGGAATTTCGTGAGATCGAGTAGACGATTCAATTATCAAATGAATTCTTATTCTAAAATAATTGAAAGAAAAAAAAACTTGAAATCATGTACGTTACTGTCTATCCTTAATGTTTAAGTTGTTCTATTTTTATTGAATTAATTAAAATAATGACTACAATTCCAAAAATATGTTTTTATATGTTAATTGCAACGCATCGTTATGTACTTTGTGAGTTCTGTTATGTGAACAGACTCAGACAAAGTCGTTAATTTACTCCATACTCTGATAATTCCAGTGTGAAGACTCGTGTCGTCGACTGTGACAATCAAAGGAACTTGAAGTATTTCCATCCCTTTCGAATTCGTTATTACAATCGTCTCGATGCCCTTCGCTTTTAGTGAATTATTTAAGTACATGAGTAATTTCGATTTTTCTTGAATTTTGCCGTCTAAATCATTTGAAGAGAGAATGTGAAAACCAACTTTGTATGGTGAGAATTTCGGATGAAGCTTCAATTGCCCAGAGTTTATGCAGTAAGTATAGGCATCGCAGAGGAATGCTAGACAGCCCCAGTCGAGTGAAGCTGTGTGCTCAACTATGTGTATCTCAGCTGAAGTTATTTCATTCTCATTTTGCTGAAGAAAAAAATTAATTACGATGTTAAAAGCAATATCTTGAAAATTAAGGAAGGTAGTGAAATTCATGTAATAACTTGCGCAGTAGCCCTCTTCTTATTTATTAAAAGGAGAGAATATTACGATAATTCCTTTCCAACTCGTCAAGTTTTTGACATATTGACAAAGCACTAATAGCAAGTTGAATTTATTACTTTTGTTTTTACACGCAATTCTTCATTTTCTTTTAAAAGTCAATCAAGTCGATAGAATTTCAGCCATTTTAGTGGAGAAAATACAGGGAATTTGTTTCTAAAAAATCTATGAAATCAATGATTTTTTACCCAATAAAATTTATATATAGATGTATGTTACCAGTATCTTAGAAACTATTAAAAAAAATCGATTGTATCATATCATTATGTAGCTCTAATTTCTAATAATACCTCTGAAATTTCGGACAATCATTGTCTTTATTATTAGAAAAAAAGTAAATGGTCCCCAAGAATACTATACCAGAATTTAAACATTTTTACTATCGATTACCTCTCTAAATAATTTTCGTACGTCTTGCTGGTAAGTTATTGTCTCAACGACAACAGATCCAAAATTAAACTGTGCCTCAATCTCAATTGAATCTTTATTTTTACTTATTTTCTTAGCTTCAGTGAATTTAAATCTTGATGGCTCCCGCGAAAATTTTCTCCACCAAACCTTTCTCTCTCTCTGTTTCTTATGATATAAATCTTTCCCCCCAATAGCATCAGTTATCACTGTGACAATTCCAATTCTATGTGAATTAATTTTGCAATTTCCAGGAATCAAATCAACATTCCAAGAAACTTTTGAGGCTTCGATTGCCGCAATACCTAGAGGTCTTTCAACAGCTCCAACCATCTGTAAATTTTCTAGTGTCTCAGTTAATCTGTCGGATGATGATAAAAATACATTGTATGGTGGCATAATAACCGCATATTTGTACCAAATATCCTCGATATTTCTCCTTAATAATCTTCCTTGTGGACCGAATGAAAAACCTTTATCAATGCTCAAGAAACCATTCCCCAAATCTTTCAAAATTCGTTCAATCATGATTGTTCCAGAGGAGTATTACCACGTGGTGCAACGAAGTACTCGTCTTCTGTAATTAGCGCGTTCTTGAAAATTTCCTCTCTACAATTGCCCTCAGTAATCTTATCTTTCCTCAGCCTCAGTGTCTCTTTCTTCAAAACACAATAAAGAGGTTCAACTTTGTCATCGACTGGAAATTTTCTCAATTTATCAGCAAATTCAATTGCTGCCTTGAGCCTTCTGACTCCTGCTTCGTTCCCAAAGTCTACGAGTGATAATCTCTCTAATTTTTTTATTTTTTTTTCATCAATGTCAATTTTTTCGTCATCGAAGTTTTCTCTCTCATTTGTGAATATTTTTTGAGAACGAATTTGTAATAATTTGTCCGCTAATTTCACACGGTTCAAGAATTTAACACTTAGTTTAGAAAGATTCATTGATAATAATAAGCTCTCCTTTCGATTAATCTCGCCCTCTTCAATTACCTCGAGTCATTGTCGTATTTTCAATTATTTAAAAAATCCATTCTATTTTAAACAGGTTATCACAATCAAAACAAATTCTTAATTGAATCAGGTGTGATCCTCAAGGTTTTCTGGACTGATGAAGAACTTGTGTATGAGATCACTGATGACCTTGGAAATAGTTTAATATTTTCACTCAAGAGGGATTAAGGTCGTTCTTATTGAAATTATTTTGTGGTAGGAAGAGTGAAGGGGAAATAGTTATTAGGAAGAGTTCTTCAAAAATAATTGATACAATTTAATGAGACACTCGTCATTTAGGTAAGATTCTTTAGAAATTTCTGTTGATAAAAATCGGTTAGGTTTTGGATTTAAGAGAAATGAGAACAAGAAAATAGAAAAATATATAAACAAAATAATGTATTTATTATTCATATCTATTTTATTTATTCAAAGAGTAAAATGTCGAAAGAATCGAAAAATGTTCTGAGAGAGGCACGAGCCTTGCTAAAAGAGGGTAATCACAGTGAGGCCATGAAAAGATGCCAAAAAGTTTTGAAGGAAGATAAGAATAATTATCCTGCTCTTGTGATTCTTGCTGCTGCAATGAAGGAAATCGCCGAGTACAAGTCACAGGCTCATCTTGCTTTAAAAAAAGCTATTAAAATACAACCGGATAATCCGTTGGCCTATCAGGGATTGGTTTCTTACTATGAGAAGGAACCTGATAATGTTGATACCTGGAGGGAACTTTTGCCTGTTTATTGTCAATTAATTCAAATTGATAGGTAACTTTAGAATTAATTTTATTTTTATAGTTATTAATGAGTAGAGCCGGGAGGTCCGGTCTCAGTTTACAGCTTAGCCCCATAATATCATGTATTTTTCCATTTAGAAATTTCAAAGTGACATTCCTCAATTCATCTTACTTTTTTTTTTTCAGTGAGTTTATGTTCTTAACTATTCAACTAAGTACGAACTTGAATCCCTTCAAATGTGTAGATTTGTCTAAATGAGTCTTTCTCTCTTTCACAGTAGCTATGTTCATTTGTGTAAGCGTGGAAAGAACATAGGTCTACAAAGTCCCAATGAAAAAGAGAAAGATTATTGTAATAAATCTAAATACACTTGGAGGGGTTCGAGTTTTTACTTATTAGTTGAATAGCAGTAAAAAAGCATAAACTCACTTGAAAAAAAATGCAAGATGAATTTAGAAATCTAACTTTGAAATTTCTTAATGAAAAAATAGATGGTATTATGTTCAATCTGGTCAAAATCGAGACCGAACTTGTCAGCCTCATTAATGAGTCATCTTGGTAAATAATCACCATTTTTTGCAATTCACTTTTCTCGTGGGCAAAAATCACAGCCTAAAAAAGGAATCACTACATTTTTTTTCTATCAAATTTTATGCAAAAAATTTAATTCTATTCATTAGTAATTTTTTTCAGATCTTCTCCAAAGTTTACAAATTTTCTAAAAGAAATTTCACGCCTAACAATAAGTTTAAATGATTTATCACTAATAAATCAAGTAATTGATGCTATCAGTACATTGCGAACTGATGACAACAAAGGGGAAGTCAAAATAATTGATGAAGTGCTATCAAAAATATTTTTAAAATGTCCAGAATCCTCCGCAGATTATCCACTACTTTATGAATCAGTTCTCTCATCAGTAATAAAAGACGAATCATTTCCAAATCATCATGAGTGCTTCAAACAATACATGAAGTATCTTTTTCGTCTAAGGAAGTTTGATTGTTTAATTAGTACAGCAGCAAGAATTCATCACTGTTATCCACGTGATTTGGCTCCTCTCGAATGGATGTGTAAAATTTACACCGAACAAAAAGTTTTGAATAATTTAGATGTTTGTAAAGGGATGCGAATTGATTATTTTTACAATGATCTTTTGAAACTGGACAATAATTCTTATTTAGGAATTTTTGCTAAAGCGATGCATTATTGGCAGGAGAATAATTTAATTGATGCTAGAGATTTATTAAATCAAGCAGTTTCGCTAAATTCCCAGCAATTTTATGCCTGGTCAGCTTTGGCTGAGGTTAACAAGCTTCTTAACTGTTGGTCGTTAGCGGAGAGTGCTTCTGTAGAGACATTGAAAAATATGAAAAATAAACACGAGGATTTGAGTGAAAGAATCAATTCAATTTACATTGAATCAACTATAAAGTGTGGAAATAAAAATGATTATTCAGAAGCAATTAGAATGTGCGAACAATTGCTTCATCACAATTCTTCCAATAAAATTAAATTGTTACTGGCACGTGCTAAAGTCCTTCAGGATGATCAAAATGTTTCTCTATTGCTCGATGAAATTGAAATTAATTCTGAAACAAAAAGAGAATTAATGATTCTGCGGGCACTTCAACTCCAAAGACAGCAACGATTTGAAGAAGCTATCGATGTTCTTGGGAATATTTTGGAAACGTCAGAGGCGTGGTTCATGCTTGGGGAACTAAACTGGCAATTAGATAACTGCAGCCATGCATTAATGGCATTCTTGAAGGGTATCCATACTGATCCGTATAATTGGAAATGTCTTCTCTATTTGGGACATTATTACAGAGAACGTGATGGTGATTTAGATAAATCGAGAAAATGCTATCAAAAGGCACTGAGAATTAATCCAAACTGTGATGAAGCAGGGGCTGGTCTCAGTACTGCTTACAGACTCCTGAAAAATAGTGTAATTAATTTTTCTTTTTATCTATCATTTAATCATAAAGGATAAGTACACAAGTTAAACCAAAAAAATTTATAAAAGCTGTTAATTGTCCTTGACATCGTTTTTGTTTGTTTCTCTACATTATCACATGTTTTTTTATTCCCTAATTAGTTTTCAACAATAAAACAAAGCCGTTATGAAAATTACTTCATCTCCTTGATATTTTCAAAAATATTCAATAGTTTTTTGCAAATGTAATCATTATATTATTTTTCAAATAACTTTTTTCAGGCAAATATTTTGGAATGATTATGAAAATGTGTATATTTATTTTTCCCTAGGAAGCAAACATGCAAATGTTGCAAAGAGTAACGACGGTAGACGGTGGTGGACCAAAATGGGCGTGGCTACAGCTTGGATTACAGCAATTAGACGAGGGTGATATTGGCCAAGCAATAAAATCACTGAGATATGTAATAAGAGCTGATCCAAATGACAATCATGCCTGGGAATCTCTTGCTGATGCTTATTGGGCACGTGGCGCTCATACATCAGCTCTTAAGTCTTATCAGCGTGCTTTACAATTATCACCAGGTTCACTATACCCAATGATTCAAATAGCGAATATCAATTTGGTTCTCGGAAGACACGTAGAAGCGAAAGAAGCATTTCTCGAGGTCTTAACACAAAAGCAGCGTTACATTCCAGCATTGAAGGGTGTAGCAGAGACTTGTCTAGGTTTGGCAAAAGAAAATTCACGGGTACAATTAATTGGCAGAGCATTAAAAAATATACAACAGGCTGTCGACTGTCTAACTGATGCTATAATTGAGAATTCAAATCTATCGTGCCTATGGAAATTACTCGGCGATGCTTGCTATAGAACTGCAACATTTCCACTTCAATATTCATATTTAGAAATCGATGCTGGACTTGTTAAACCAGGGAGTATAGATAATCGTATTAAAATAGAAAGAACTGAACTTTTTTCATTATCTGTTCGTTGTTTTTGTCGAGCCTTGACTCTTACGAAGGATTCCTCTTTTCTCTGGCACGATCTGGCCTGCAGTTATCTTTCTCAACTTCATCTAGAACCAACAGTAGATGATAAATATGTAGCAGAAAAGAGCATGGCTGCCGCAAAACAAGCAATTAAATTGAATCCTTCAACCTGGGTACACTGGAATATTCTCGGTGTAATTTCCATGACTGAACAGATTAAGAATTACGCATTAGCACAACACTGCTGGGTAATGGCTATCGATAGAGAACCAAATAGTGCAATTGCCTGGACCAATCTTGGTACTCTTTATCTCCATTTAGGTGATCCTTACAAAGCTAACGATGCATTCTCAAGGGCGCAACGTGCTGATCCAGATTATGCGACGAGTTGGATTGGTCAGGGTTTGATCGCTGAATCAGTACAACGTAAAGAAGCTATGGATTTATTCAGACATGCTACACAACTGACATATCATCCACAAGGAGCTGTAGGCTACGGACACTGGGTATTGACGACAATTTTAGATTTAGATGCTAAAAAAGATCCACTTTATACTTATACTATTGTTAATATGCATGCAGTAACAGTTGCTATTGATGCTATGACTTGGTACATTGAACGTGAACCTAATTCACTGTTTGGTAGAAATGCACTTGGGTTACTGCTGGAACGTGAAAAATTACTTGGACCAGCAGCAAAACAATTTTCAGAAGCTATGAAATTATTTAATGGCGATGATGACGATAAAGAAGACATGGTAAGAGTTAATTATTCGAGAATTTTGGTGCAATTGGGTGAATACGATGAGGCTATAAAAATCTGTCAGCAAACTAAAACAGCCAATTTTAAATCGCACTGTCAATTGGCTTTGGCCTTATTTAAAGCAGCTAGATACGAAGAATCTTACGAAGCTTACGGAGCCGCGCTCGAGTGGCTGGCCAATGCTGGCAGTGATGAAGCACACGTCTTATGTGCTATGGCTGCAATGGCCTACATGTTCCAGGGTGTTGATCAAGTTAAAACTCTGCTCTATCAGTGTATACAGATTCAACCACCAATTGTAGCCGGACTTATTGCAGCAGCTGCTCTTGGATTACTCCATGATGATTACAACTTGAGTAAATTGGTTTTGAGAGAGCTAGAGGCTTACAAGGATGATCAAAATTATAGGCATCATGTTGCTATCCTAACTGCATACTCTTGTTTAATCACTGATGATATTATTGGCGCTGTCCGTATCATCTCAAAAGCTGTTCACAGATACCCTGAGGATATTGGCTCGTGGATTGGACTGGTGAGGATTTTGATTGAGACCAACCATGGGCACTTTGGTAATTGTGCACAGAAAGCACTGTTTTTGGGAAGAAAGACTTCCGCTGTTGCTGTTGCTCAGGTTGCTTGTATTTCATCTCTTGGGCAATTGGTCGATGGACAAGGGAAGGAAGGTTTAAGATCTGTACAAAAAACTGTATATTCATTCCCAGGGAATGTTGAAAGCTGGGCGAATCTGGTTGTTGCCTCTTTATCAAGGTAAATTGCAGTAATGACGTGATAGACGAAATTTTTTTCTTTTAAACTAAGATTAATGATTATTATTAAATATCCCAGCCAGTGACTCCAAATGAAGAAGAAGTTCAGCTGGAATTTTTTTTTTCTTCAATTATTAAGAAGGCCCCAACCGAAATTTTCAAATTAATACGGATTTCGAAATAAAAAAAAAAAAAAAAAATTGAAAGCTTGAAAAGCAGTAGTAGTAAGCAGGATTGTCATATCCAGAATTTTTGAGAAATCAAATTCAGATCTAGATACCAACGGGATGAGCCCACTGAGTTATTGTGATTTTTTTTTTCTCCAAAAAGTCCGTATATTGCAACCGTGGCAGTGAGGTGGAGATAATATCATTCAATTTCATTTGCACACTTTATCTTAAATATTTTATTATTCAAGGTAGATAGAAAATTTTCCCAGGCCGGAAAGAAGTCAACTACGAAAAAAATTTGCTTCCCGAGCGAAGGTAGGAAATGTTTTTCGCAGTTGACTTTTTTACGGCCGAGGTGCGTATACTATTTTTTGTACTGAGGACACAAAAAAACGACGTTTCTCCCGAGCGAAGCGAAGTTAAAAGTCAGTTTTCGTGGTCTAGGTGCAAAAAGTCGTTAAGGGAATTACGCACTTCGATTTTGGCACGAGTGATACATTCAATGCATTCCTATGAAATGAAAAAAAAAGATGTATATTATATTCTCTTATTTAATTTTTTTTTTACAGATGTGAAAGGGATAAACCAGGACCTAATGCAATTTGGCTATCAAATTTAATTCGCTTAATTCGTGATAAATTTAAGAGTACACCAGCTATGAATGAATGGCTTATAAATCATTACAAACAGATAGTAATATCCTAAAATTCAATGACTCAATGTTAAATACAATCATTCGTCGGTAAAAAATGATTTTTTATCTGATATTTTGAAAAAAAAATACATGAAGACTAAAAATCATTGAGTCATAAGAGAAAAGAATAAATTTTCTAATTATTAATTTTGTCCACAATGTGTCTGCCACTTTTCCAACTTTACGACACTTCTTGGGACCTTCAATGAATAAGTAAAATTAAAAAATCACACATTTATTTAATATTTTGAAAATACGAATTATCTGGCCACTGAAGTTCATGCTATTGTTTCGAGTATTTTTGGCATTGAAAAATCTTTCAACTTTAATAAATGTTGGGACGATTCATTACAGCGTTCAATTCTTGGACCTATTTCGATATAAACTAGCTTGAGATAGAATTAATTTTTTATAAATAATCAAATGCTATAATCATGCGTCCAAAAAATTTATGTTCGAGTTTTGGAAAACAAAAACTTTGAAAATTATGAGGCTTAGGAGAATTCATTGAGAAATCATTTCTGTAGATAATAAACTCTTGTACAAGACCAGATTCAGAAATGCATTCTTCTCTCCAGTGACTGATCTAGAATCTATCAACTAATGATTACCTGGCTGATGAGGCATAAAAATAATGTTATGAGAACCCTTAAGTATATTATTATTATGATAGAAGTTATTATTTCCCTGATTAGGCCTTCATATGGTTAATAACGATTTAATGTTTTGAATCGTCATAAAACCTTATTTTTTTGTAATATTCGACCTCAAGATACTTTCTGAAAATGTAAATGATAGTCTTCTAGATCGCTGCTAACAGAGATGAAAAACGCCATCTTTTATGTTTTCAGAAATTATCTTCAGGTCACATAGCACAAATAAATTAAGATTATTTGCCAGAAATAAGTATCAATGCCTTCCAAGTTTTCTCCATTGTTCTTCCATTAAATTGAAATGCATTATGGACCACAATCATCCTTCTTACTGAAAGAACTTAAGAAATTACTGAAAGATGAAGTCATTCATATAGATTCTAAAACGTAGATTTTTGTTTAATTACAAAAGTGAAAACTTAATACCTAAATTTTTGAAAAATAAATTTTTCAGTGAATTCTCAAAAACTTTAAAATTGGAAAAAAAAAATATTCTATCACTTATGTCACCTCGAAGCCACCTAAAAGGTAATCCTCATATGTTTTTATCATAACAGCTTAATCATGGAATGGAAGAAAATTTGTGCCAATGAAAGGTATTCATTTTTTTCGAAATGGGAAAAGTGAAAGAGAAGGGATTCCATTTTTTGGATGAAACCATAGAAAGCGTATGCACTAATTGTCCTATAGCTCGATAAAAATGAAAACAGGATATAAGATTGAATTAATGGGCAGCAGTAAGAACAAGTGATTCTCAGGTATCTCAGATTGTAAAATACATTGGAATTGCTAGTTCTTACTGCCGCTCTTTGGGTAAGGTGATCTGTTGTGGTAAAAATGGAAAACAGGTAGGGAGAAATTTAAAAAAAAACTTTTTTTGTATCTTGTTCATTTATTTAGAAAATTTATGCAAGAAGTTCGTCGATCCGATGTGATTCTAATTTTGTACAGTTTACGAATTTATTAAATACTATACGATGTGACCATAGAAGAATATTCAATTAATTAATTCCACCTGAGCCGTAATTTTTCCTGTACCCACCACTTTCGTTGCTTCTGGATCCTTCGTTACTGTTATTTTCATCACTATACCAATTTTCGGATCTTCTCCTTGGCTGAGTCCATCCATATTCCGAATATTGCTTTTGAGCTTGGACTGGACCTTTCGATACATCAAGCGGTTCGGAAATATGCTGTTCGATAGTCTTTATATATGATAAAAAGAAAAATTAATAAAAGTGAGAAAATTGATCATCAATACTACTGCTTTATACTACTTTTTTATACTAAGTTTTCTCTTGGATGATATTATCGAACTGGCCAAAGAGTACGCTTCGCAAATATTCGGGTCCTATGATTTAACATGTGAATTTTATCTTCGGTTCGACTTCGGAAGGGCACTCTTTGGTCAGTTCTACAATATATACTATGATTGATAATTCAAAATGTTCTCTTGCAATTGTTTTTCTTAATTTCTCAGTATTAATAGTGATTGTAAATTCGGGGAGAGTTGGCCATGACCAGAAACGAGTTGAGTCAGTAACGAGATGGGCACATGCGGTTATGCACATTCAATTTGAGCACATTGCGATTGGGCACAGGCACATTACTGTTGTACACTTCAATAAAGAAGACAGGCACCGAAAAATATATGTCCAGTTGAACAGTGCTCTTCCTTTATGTGTTATATTTTGTGGTGCCTGTGTTCTTTATTCAAGTGTACAACAGTAATGTGCCTGTGCCCAATCACAATGTGCCTGGCAGCTAATGTGCTTAAATTGAATGTGCATAACCGCATCTACCTATCTCGTTACTGACTCAACTCGTTTCTGGTCATGGCCAACACTCCCGCAAATTCGAAGTAAGATCGCTTGCCATCAATTTCCATTTTTTTAAATGCATTATTGAAAAAAAAATACAAATCAAAAACGAATTTCCAGAAAATTGATTGATCTCTTCATAACATATTGATGACTTAGAGTCAAAGTCGCGTGAGTGTTGTGTATAACCATAGCTTTTACGCTGGTTTGACTATAACGCAACATGAAATTTTTATAGAAAATTGTCTCAGGTTGAATTCTTGCACTACTCCACCAGAGACATCGATTAAAATCAAAGAAATTCGTAAAAAAAAAAGAACCTTTCTTAACCTTTTTCTTTTTTGCTAATTTTACATAAACAGAAATAAATTATTCAGAAGCAAAATCTCATATCCAATCTCATTGAAAATTTAGCAAACATTTTCCTGGTGTTTTTATAAAAAATTTAAAAGGAATATATTTGAATATACATACTTTTGGATCAATGTAATCTCTTGCTTTCAAAAGCTCCAAAAATTCACGGATTTCTGCATTCTGCTCTGTATTAGCTTTCAACATAGCAGCTTCAATCTTTGGCACCTGAAAATTTTATAAGTCAATAAATTATCAGATTTCATCACTAAAAAGGAAAATGAATGAAAAAAAAAACACTCACGATATCAGAAAAGTATCGATTTTTTTGTGGCATCCCACGTTTCAACGTATCCTCAATTTCACGCACAACATCGTCTAATCTTTCTAAATCACAGAGTGCAATAATTTTCAATGACCTAATTGAAATGTAATCAGCTTTCATACAAACAGCAAGGAGCTCAAGAGCATAATGTGGTGCATTTTGTTTAATTGCCAAGGCAGCAAGTGTTGATATTACCCTTCGTAGAGGAATTGTACCTTTGTCTGTCATGTCTTTGAATACTTTCAAACCAAATTGGAGACTCTCCGGTGTGTTCTACAATTGTTAAAAATCATTCTCAATACGCCTCTAATCTTCGAGAACAATGATAAACAATCAGTAAAATTTTTATTGTATGTGTTAAACGCTGAGCAGAATGTAATGTTTTTAAATCATTGCTTCTTTCACTTCTCTAAAAAAGGTTATGATGAAAATTCTACTGTATCCATACATTCCTAGATATTTTATAAGGAAGAAAAGCTATTTACCTTGATTACATTCTTCTACTTAATCAAAAAAGAAATTTAATTCATTGATAAGAATATTTGAACTTACTGCTTTATAACAGGCCATAACCAACACACTGATGACCATTTTCGGATTTTTCAATCCACTCGGAAATTTAGTTCTAATAACTTCATAAATTTCAATTACTTCATGGTACATTCCATTTTCATAAAGTAAATCGGCAAGAATAGCAAATGTAGTTTGTTGATCGTAAAAACTCTCAAATTTTGGGTTTTTAAACGTTTCTAATGCAATATTTGGTTCATTGAGATGATAAAAACATCTCATAACAACTGGACCAAACTTAAATTGTCCAAATCTTATTTCCTTGTCTTGATCATTGAATTTTTCTAATGCCGCTCTAACAAGCTCTAGGTCGTCTGGATTTTTTTCAACAATGTGCAACAGTGCTTTCAGATCCTCTGTAAATATTAGGCTCCTCTCAGTTTCTATGCTTTCTTTCATTTTAATTCTAAATGAGTTGAGAGAATTTTTATATCTGTCGTGGTAAGTTTCACGTACACGCCTATAATCAGTTAAGCCCAAACTGGCTTCAGTATAGAGCCTTCTGCATCCTGAAGTAAATTCAAGAATATTAATTTTTAAAAAATGAGTAATTAAATTCAATCATTATTTTTACGCATTGATTCATTTTTTTTTATTAGAAATTTTGTTACAGATAAAATTAACTGCAGTGAGATTTTTTATCAAATATAGTGTCACCTTAATAACGAAGTAAAGTATCTTTAGAGGAAATTCATAACCAACCAATTCCTCGGTAAATAGATTGAAAAAACAAAACTAGGAAAGAAGAATGACTAACTGTAATGTACAATTCATTCAAATGATCGTTTTGATTACTTGTAAAAATGAACTAGGGATAAAGCAACAATTAATATAAATTCACTTCTCAATAGAAATCACATAATAATAATCTTCAGTGTAATAGAATTATTCCCAGAATATAACAATTAGAAATGAAGGAGAAATGGATAACTCATGCAATTAAGGTTAGTATTTTCTATATTTTCCTACAATGAAAATAACATACCATTAGAAGTTAATTTGCAGTGTATACTGTTGTTGATGAACCCAAAGATAATTTTGGAGAGACACCTGATGGTGCCAGCCATGTTTAATCTTTGGAAAATTGTTCAAAATTCAATTAATTTCACTACATACAATTCTCAAAAACATTCAATACCCGAAACGTGACAAAAAGACCGATAAATACCAGTAAAGATTCAAGGCGGATTTTTATATACTCTCCGCTAGTGTTAGGGTACGGCCTCATGCAGCCCCTCGACGCACGTTTTTAGCGGGAAATCGAGTCACGTGACACTATTTTAAATTTCCCGCTGCTCAAAAAAATGCAGCGATGAGCTGCACCAAACAACAGTGTGTGCTTTCCAATAAGGCAACACAGTATGACACAGTGCACCTCAGGGCTTATCTACATGAGAAAATTCAAAATGCTTAAACGATAAAACTGTCGAATTTGAATGCAAATAATAGTTAAAAATATCC
>JABSMS010006603.1:0-18265 GCA_018902275.1 Aleiodes sp. PSUC_FEM 10030003
ATATATACATGTATAATTTTTTTTCAATCTCATGAATCTTCTAGATATTTAATATTTTTTTGCAAATTTCACTCATCATAATTCAACTGAACATAAATTATTTTCGAATGATGTTAATACTCTCTCGGTAACAAGAGACAGAAATAGTTCTGTGGGACTCTATACTCTATGCCACTAGCTTCCCATAAATATTTTTATATGTATGAGACAATTTCGAGTCGCAACAGAGAGAGATAAGAGAATAGCCACCGTGGGTGACGCATCATCGATTCGTGTTGTACCGTTACGGATTGTAATGCTACGCTTGATCGCCAACGTCCTCCAACGAGATTGTATTTATTTCCGGACGATGGGAGAATTCATTTTTTTTTTCATCGTCTCCTTCTTTTTTTCCTTCCGTAATTCTTGGCCTCCTTCGACAGTCAACTGTCGAAGGCGCGCTACAGTAAATTCACGGATTTCCTCGATAAACAAATATCATAATGCTTGAATTTCTTTCTGAGTCTTTTTTATTTCTCTTCCGTCAACTTTCGCGCTATCTAATAGATTCTCTCAGTTTTGTATATTGAATGGGATAAAGTCACATTGTAGAAAAAAGGAATAGGGAAACTCTTCGGCGAAAGAATAGAATAAAAAATAAAAAAAACTTTTTCCACTCACTCGTGAATAGTTTTTTTTATCGAGAGAAAAATCGAGATTGCACAGCGCTGTTGAAAAAGTACCGTCTTTGAGTAAAAAGCATCGTGTCAGTGAAATTTACATATTTTTATTCTCTCAGAAAACTACTCAACTCTATTCATTCATTGTCATGTTGAAACAATGCAGAAAACTTTTTGATACTATATGAAAAATTCAATTGAATATTTTGAATGTCTTCCTAATTTCATTACGGCAGCCAGTGAATGAAATGGAAGAAACAATGGTTTAATTCAATTATCATTTTCACCCTTCGATACCACTGCTCATTATGCGTTTGATACAAGAGTGCTCCCTTTGAAGTCAATAATATTCGATTTCGTTCATTAGTAAATTGGAACATGACACAGTGTATTCTATTATAGTACTGATAGATTTTCGTGTAATTCGAAGGAACGTCCCTCGCGATTCGTTGAATTATTGAATAATTCGATATTTCTGTGTCGTTACTGCAAAATTAAATTTTAATCACATGATTGAAAAGCAAAAGGAGAAAAGAGAAAAAATTCAGAGGTAATGGATTTCATGTAAAATTGATGACGAATTTCGTTTCCATATTTAATTAAAAAGGGTTGCAAAATCAATGCTAAAATTAGTTCGGAACAATGCTCCATTTCAATCAGATAATTTCAATTGAAATAATGAAAAAAAAAAATCATCAAAAATGACAGAGAAAATGAAGCAAAATAGAATGAAAAATATAAAATTAACATAACAAATTAAATTGTAAATTTTTCAAAGTTGAATAGCTTGAAAATTTAACCATTGAATTATTCTCCCAGCTGATTTACGTCAGACGTCACTGGCATTTTAAACCCCAAAGTATATGGGGCTGCGGTGCAAATCGAGGTAAAGAAGAAGGAAATACGAAGTGTAGAATAGGTACTGCGATGGCTGACAAGTTGGCACCTAACAAGTGACAATTACCGGCGCTAACGAGCTACGGGGGTTGGGTCCAAGGCCTTTACCAAGTGCGGAAGGTGTGAGCGGAGAGGAGCAGTTTGGAAAGATGGGAGCAAAAGGGGAATGGGAATTGAGTTCTCTCAGGGTGAATCCGTACTTGCTCCACGTCCAACACTCTCCGTCTTTCTTTGTCTCTCGATAGTACTTGCGATGTTCGTTTTCAGTGTTGTCTTGAGTGTACTTGTAATCTTGTTCCACTAGACATTTTCAGTCAATGTCCTTCCAACAGAATCGTTCATTAAATGTGGAATTATCTTTGGTGCTTGATAATTCAACAGTGAGGCGACCAAAGATAAGTCAAGTACTTTATTGTAGATTCATTTGTAAATATCTTTGCAACGAGTAACTTTAGGAAGAATGGTGAAGAGACTTTGTTTGTAGAGAATGTTGAGACCTACAAGAAAGGTCTCTTGATAAATTCTCGTGAAACGAATGGATTCTTAGATATTTGCTGAATAATCCGGGATTGCATTTACGATAGTGAAGTAATGGAATTATATTTTTTTGAAGGATGTTGAGCGACTTTGAAAGAATTGTTAAATTTTTAGGGGATTGAGGAAGCTAGTAGGGGAGAAAATTGATAATTAAATTACATGTGGTTAAATGGGAAATTGATGAAAAATACTCATATTTCAGTTGAAGACAATGGAAAAAAATTGAAATTTTTTGAGCAGATAGAATAATTCTATATGCGATTGATGGAATTTTCATAATTATTATGAGAATCCTTTTTTTTGTACGAATAAATGTTTCAATAAAAAAAAACCGTCATAATTATGGAATTCTCATCTAAAAACCTGTTCAGAATTCCTCTGTGTGCTGAAAAAATTTCAGAAATTTTCCACCATTTGCGACGGAAATATGATCAATTTTTACACATTTCTCACTAAAAAAAAACGTGTAATTTTATTTATTACTTTTATCCATTAAAAGTTTCCTAAATCTCCCAAAAAATTTATTGATTTTTTTATCATAAACCAAATCCATTGGGATTTACCTTTTTTCAAAGTCCCTCAAAATCCTTAAGTGCACAATACAAGTTCATATTCTCAAAGATTTTCAGCAAAAAAAATTACGAAAAATTCTCACTTTATCCCCCCTAACTCCAATGTAGATCGCTGTGACCTCGAAGGATCCATCTTATCCCTCCATTATTACCTTTTTTTCCCCCGGAAGGTCATAAAGAATTAATATATTCTTATTGCATTCTCACCGTCGAATTTAATGGTTATAAACCATCGCGGAATTCCACTGTTTGCCAGATGAGGAGATTTTCCAAATTTCCTGAGTGTTGAGATAGCAAGAAGAGCAAGAGAGAGAGAGATGAAAGAGAATATTCTAAAGCCAGAAGCAGGGGGTATGGAATCCATTGCACGCGGTTTCCACCTAGTCTCGGATAACGACGGCCACGAAAATGCGCTAACCAGTCGATGGGGTGTACTATCCAAAAGCGTATATACGAGCCAGTCGGCAATGATGTACGGCCCGTATGGTGAACCGCGTATTCACCCAAACTACTATCATACTCATCTGAGTATATATACACCCATTCCTCTTGGCCCTTTGCTCTCTGTAAAATGTACCCTACATAGACATAGACACACACAAACACCCCTTCACAATTTTCCTTGTAATCCATACACTAATTGGACTTCTCAAAGGCATTGTACGGATTTTACGTAGAGGTTATAACTATGAAACAAACGACAATAGAGAATTGTGTTATTAGTGTTTTATCACTTCAAGCGTTTTCTTCATTATCACAGTATCGCATTTCTTTTGTTTCCTCAATTTCTTCAATCTCGCTGAGTTTCATTAATACTGAATCCCAACATGGATAAAGATAATCCTCTGATATATCGTTTAATTTCATCAGATAATGTTTTTTTCCTATTTTCTAAAAGATACTTTCACTAAATTAATTGTATTCTTTTCACATTCAGTTAGTAATAATGAGAATAATTTTGAATAATTTTAAATTCTTGAGTAATTAATTGATTTCAGAGATTCGGTTTTTATTTTTAAAAAATAATAGAAACGTCCTGAAATAAATTGAAATAAAATTGAAGTCTCTTGAATATTCTCATAAATTGTCACTTGAGTTACATCATGAACCTTTTCGGAATATTGCGCATCAATGTTTCATAAAATTCCGGAATGCTTTCCATGAGTTTTTCCATTCCTTCAATTATTAATGTGAGCAAAGATTTTTAGCCGTGTGTTATTCATGCACAAAGGAAGTGTAAAAATGTAAAAAGAGAAATTAATGCAACGGGGTCAATTAAAATTAATAAACAAAAAAATGTCTAGCTCATTTTTCCTTTTCCTTTTTAGCATCCTACCAAAGGCAAAAGCTTGGATGTTATATTTGCGTGTTTTCAGAGAAAGGACACGGTATAATCGTGGAACGGGATCTCGTTGCTCTTTTTTCCCCTTTATTTATTTCTTCACGGCAGCTAATGAATAACCAGTGAAAAAATTAAGTATAAAAGTGTGTCCCTGCCCTTTTTTCCCCTATCTTTATTCAACATGATTCCAGACACTCATTGTCGGTTTATCTTCTACATAAACAAACTTTGTTGGATAAGTGAGGAAGAATAATTTAGAAAGTTCAACTAATCTTCAATAGCAAAGTATGGAATACTTTCATTTTACATTTCCTATAAATTTCGTTTTTTTAACGCGGAGTCCATTCGAAGATCAATGGAGCGTCCTTTGTGGTCATCGTTCTCTACTGCAGTGTAGACATTGTCGACTTAGTAAAAGGGTAGTTAGTTACTTTGTGCGTTAGAACGGCTTCCTGGATACCTTATAGATTCGCATTGCCGAGAAGAGAAGAAGAAGAGGAAATAAAATAAAGAAACGATGAATGAAAGGCACAATTGCCCTCTTATTTCATCGATGAGATGGTTTGGAATTGAAAAAAATTATATAAAAAAAAATTCCAAGAGTAAAGATGAAGTAGCAATGGAACTTGAAAACAATGGAATTATTATCTCTTTTTCGCACTTATACAGCCCTTCACTGGAGCTCTCTGACAGGCCTGTGGCCATTGTTTCCTCTGGTCGTGTTATTCTACCGCTCGTTTCTCTCCTTTTCCATCGAATTGAAATGAATATAAAATAAAAATAATAAGAACTTTTCTGAATTAGAACTGAGCGGGATGAATATAATGCCATGGATTTCTCGATTTAAAAAAAATGAGAAAATCATTCAATTACGTGGGTATGGAATTGAAGGATGACATTTCATTGATTTTACTAGAAATATTTTTGCTCTTCGTGCTAATTAGTTTTTTAATGGATTCTTTTATATGCAAATCCTAGAAAAAATGTCGATGAAATGGGACGATTACTATAAATTTTTTTATCACTCATGTACTCTATAATTTAATGGAACAAAATTGAAAAAGTGTATTTGCCCCAAGGTGAACGTCGATATTGAAAGTTTTCCTTTCCGATAAAAGGATGGTAAAGAGTGTACTAACCCGCTTGACACAATTTCCCATACAACCTCGTTAACGCTTAGGTCCTAATTAATTTCCAAAGAAATTGCTTCCTTTCCTCATCGAATTTTCTCTCCCGCTCTTGAAAGAATTCTTCATTTTATTTCATCGAGACATTGATGAAAAAAAAATAACGTTACTCCTTATAAATTTTATGTAGTTTTACAATTTTTCATTATTCATTCGAACAATCTTGCATCTTGGCTGCGTTCTCTCAAAATAATTTATGTTAATTATTCATCATTGAATTGAATATTATCGTTAATACAATAAACTCTGTAGCTGACAGCTTCTACAATTTATATGAATGAAAAAACCATGACTCGACTAAATTTCTAGCATTTCTTATTTTCCTTGCGCGTCCTTTTGTGAATTTGAGAGAACAGTTAATTAATTCCATGCTAATTAATTAATTATAATTTGTTTTTTTTCGTTTGCAGGATGGTCCGCATGATCGGCGATGAATTTCTCACTGAGGAAAGGGACCGAAAATATTACGCGGATCACTACAAGTGTTGTCCACCTCCTCTCTTCATCATTCTCATTACACTGGTCGAGGTGAGTTAAAAAAAAACTGTAATCAATCACCACGAAGAATTTACACATCGTATGAAAGGGATTTTTTTTCTTTGCCTTCAAAATATGATCGATCCAAACCATTAATTAATTTTCGAAAAAACAAAAAAATCATATTTATTTTCTTTCTCACCAATCGATAAATAATGAACAGAGTAATGCGTCATAATGTGGAGAATAATAAATGATATTCAAGCCAGGTAAATTGTCACATTTGGATGGCGCGTGTGGTATTCAGTATTGGCTCAATTCGCATAATAATAATAATTTATTAGTGAACGGTCATAATGCCCATGAAGCCACACCGACGTTAGTTTGTTCGCATTTTCCCCTACACACTCCTCATCTATAAATATTTTACTCTCCACCTCTATTGTCCATATATACCTGAATTAATGATAATGCAGGCGTGAATTAATTCCCCAGTGCGACTGCAATATTAATTCACAGAACGAACTACTGTTGTTTTGTATCAATGAATATCTCAATAACGATTTATTCATTTATTCCGTTCCGTTCATTTTTTTTACCCAATTCTATTCTGCCTTTCGAGAAAAACCTGGAAAAATCATCAATTGCCAATGAACTGAGAGGGAAAATTAATTAGTTGAAGAGTTGGGAAAACTCATTTTCTCTCAAAACAAAAACACTCTGAACCTTCTTTTTCTTACTCCCTCATATTACGCTGAACATCTTCATTTGCCCTTTGAATAAATCCAAATCGTGTTGGCGTAAGACCCATCCGTGTCTTTTTTCATGGCTCCCACGACCCCAGGAGAGGATGCCCTATATCGTAGCGAACGGAATGAGAGACGAGATAAGGTAGAGAACTAGTTGGATATTACCAAGACGTTGGTATCATCCCAATCCTTCTCCCTTCCACTTCTCTCCTTCAGTCTGCCTCGTCATTCCCATACATTCTGTCTCCTTCCATTCAGCTTAATTTCCTTTGTGTCTATATAAACTTCAGTTAGCATGCCGGACACGAAATAAAAAAAGTGAGAGAGAAAGAATATTCTGTTTGTATGTGTGAAAAAGGACACGAAAAGCTTCTCTCTATCCCTTACTTTATCCTAACTAGTTGCCAACTGAACTAACCTCGTTATGCAGGAAATGATATTAGACACCCCTTTGCCTTGTTACTACATCGTGCTGCTCGTGCTCTTTTATATATTTTGTAGAGGTGATTAGAAAAAAAAAAATATTGCCAACCAAATTCAATTTCAAGATATTCGGCTTTTTTTGTAAGAATTTCGTACGAATTTCCTCGATTCTTTTGTATGTAATAAAGTGAAACAATAATATTCCGTACGTGATACAAAAACTTGGCGAAAAAACTAATAAAGCAAATCGTAAAACACGTTAATGTCTAAATTCTGTATAAATTGTAAAAAAAAGAATAGTGTTTCACTTTTGCACTTTATTTGACTCTGTGTGCGCGCATTTCGTCATTTTAGTCGATCGAGATCGTTTCACGAAGATTGCTTATATGAAAAGAAAGAAAGAAAGAGCAGAAAGAAACAAGCACCTGCTGCCAGGCGCCATAAAAGTTTCAGGGCCGAGGACATACGACGAGCCTGGTTACCCCAGACGCACGTACAATATACACGGGATACCTCTGTCTTCTATCCAACTCGGAGCATCTGAAAAAAAACACTAGCAAAAAATGAAGAAAAAAAAAGAAGTGAAAAATGATAACGCACATCGGGTTAGATAGAGTGCAGGTATACACTGTAAAAAAGATGCGTTATCGTTAAGTTTCCCCAAGGGAGTGACTTTTCGCTGGTCAATCGATTCCACTGGAGCTCGTACGACCCCCAAGGGACAGCACACAAGCTATGCGTGCCACGAATCGTCAAAAAAAAATCTCCATCAACAAAAAGAAAATGAGACTGTCGAGGAATTATATATTAACGAAGGAATGCCAAAATCTTACAATTTCGATTCGATCAACTGTATTTTTCATTCGATATGAATATTAAATGAACGCATCAATTTTCGAGATACTACCTTGTAAAGTAAATGAACTTTTTTTTCCAACGCGCCCCATAACAATCGCTATAGTATAATTCCCTCTAATCAAATGGCGTATCCATTCCCGTGGCCACACAATTCCGTCGCTTGCGTGTCCCATTGCCCATAATTTCTATCCCCCTCCCATCTCAGCCTCCTCACCCCATTGCACCCACATTTCTCTTCCTCTCTCTCTCTGAGTCCCTATACTCACCGTAATTATCGAGTTGTGTTCTCGTATAAATGCGAGGTATATAAAACAAGAATCCAGGAGAGGGTTAACATTCCCGGGTGCTCGCATTTCTACTTCGGTTTATCTGCATAACTTCCCTACGTTCCACGAACGTCTGCTCTCATTTCGTCGAACAGAGTCATTTCTTCAGGGCAATCGTTTGATGAAATCGCCATGAAAACTCAATTCAACCTCTATTTCTCAACTCTTTTACAATACTTCTGTAGGCACGAAGGTGGTACAAAACTCCTCAACGCTACTGTTTAAATTCCATCCCTCAATTCAGTACATGAGATAAGAGCCAGTGAGCTTTTTATCAGTTTATTTCCAAATGATATTCAACTTGGATGAGGCTCGTATCCGTGGATTATCGGCATTTCCATTACCCTGTCATTGACCCCTTTCATTCTCGCTCTCTCTCTCTCCTCTTTTACCTCAACCTGTCCCTCTATCCCCGTGGTACGGATGTTCAGGAGGTTTGACGAGGGCATGAGCACGAGTGTGTGTGAGAGAGAAAGAGAAGGGTTAGTTGCCAACAAGCGTGAGACAAGCATATGTCGCCCTCGGACATATATTAAGCGAAACAACAAGAGGAGGAAGAGGGAGAGAGAGACAGAGCAAAGTGGTCATATGTATGTTGAAGCAAGAGGGTTTATAACCGGGTAACATTACAATACTGAACTAATATGGGAAATGTCATACTGGGCTCTCACCTCCCGCAATGTTACCCACTTGTATAAACATCAATTTCATATCGCACGATATTGCCGCACCAGTGTACACGATAGATCTGTGAAACCGAGACGTTGACCCGTGACAATGTGTTTATTACTCTAAATATTTTATATCTATCGAAAATTTCATAAATTTTACTCAACTTGATACGTTTATTTGATCAATTATTTATCGGGCTTTTATTTAGAATTATCGGATTATCAGTTGATGCCATTGTTTTCGTCAGATTCCAATTGTTTGCAAGAATAATGATGAAAAACAAAAAAAAGTTTTTGATGAAAGAGATCAAGATCCCAGTTATGTGCAATGAATAAAAAGGGGTAATGAAGAGGGAACCCAGTCTCTCTTACTCGTCGCCGGTGGGCACTCGCCACCTGCACTCGAGAACGCGCTTATTATGCGCCAAGAATGCGCTCCCGATGCGCGTGCCTCTTTTTACTTTTTTATGTCTATTTTTTTACTCTCCTCTTTCTTCTTCTTCATTTTCATACTCTCTTCTTCGTTTTTGTTTCTGCTTCATTTTTTCTTTCGGAATTCTCTTTCCCCTCTTTTCACTTGCTTATACACTGCCGAAGAAAACTGGATCAGAGTAATATCTCCTTCTTGAAGAAGTTGTATGTGATTGTGTGGTATGAACTAAAACGCACGTCAGAGCGAACGTTTTGTGGAAGAGAACGATTCCCTTGGGTTTCCACTCTACTTTGGCATCTATCCAATTTCGATAATCTCTCAGACGGTTCGCATATACTGCTATGTGAATATGTATGGATTGTGGGGGCCCGTTATTGGCCTTGTTATTCACCTTCGAATCCGTGGAAAGCCACGATTACGAAATACTTATATTTTTCAGTTTCATTCCAATGTTTTCCTCTATATTTTCAATGGGATTAATTGCATAACATGAAATAACGATGTTTTAATTATTTTTGCTTCTGGCTTCATTCTTTAAAAATAATTTTACATGACCTGTTTCTTTCAATTCACATATGAGAAACATTTTTTTGTGGCTTTGTTTCATGTATTGAATAAACCAATTAGTTAACGTGTGTTTTTCTCTTCATAGAATGGATTTCAATAAATATGATATTGAACATTTTCATCTTTTTCAATTAAAATGAACAACCACTGTGTAAAATTCAGTTGGTCATGAAAAGTTTACTAATAGTTGGAACTGTTCAACTAACGGAATTTATTCATTATAGTGTAGGAGAAAATGTTTGTAAATGATGCATAGCTCAGTTTTGCATGTCGACCACAAACACTATTTGGCTTATCTCCTCAGGGCTATTTCCCCAGGATGCACCCAGGGTGCAACACGAAAATTAAAGAGAGGAAGGCGACGAGAGGGCGTGTTGAATGGGGACCTCTCTACTCTATTTCCACCAACAGAACCTGTATACTACAATTCTACGGGTAGTTGATAACAGTATCGGCAGAATGCGGGTTCTCGATTTCACCTTATCATTTGCTTCAGTCTGCGGGAGAAACGAAAGTTTTCGAAAATGAAGAGGAAAAAAAACATTCCAAATAAATGATTTAAAACGCCAGATTTAATTTCGATGAAGTAACTACAACTCGTGAACAAATAGGAACACATTGAAACTGTAAATTATTTCATCTCATGTTTACACAGAATTTCTTCATGTTTCAAGAAAAAAGCAAGAAATAATAATGTTTGAAATAGGGTGTTTATGAAGTGTTCCAGATGCTAAAAAAAATTGTTCCCTAGCACATTTTCCTCTTAAGACTCTTTGCGTCCTTAATGTAGAGGCGCCTCAGTGGCGGGGTTTCGTTATTCCGGAGAATGCGGAAAGTGTTTTCACGCCGTCTATGGAACACGATACTGGGACGATATGTTTGTCCCAGATGACAGAAGCAGGCACGAGCGGGCGCGTGCAGGACGCTTCGTTTTCAATGCCCTTACTACCTCTATCTTTCTCTTTCTCTGATGCTCCTACTCTTTCCTTCAACTGGAACCAGCTGTTCTTGCTTTGTACACCGAGGTCAAACGATCCAGACTCGATACACTTCTTTCTTTTTTTTCTTCATTTTTTTCACAGGTTTTATTATCCCCACTGCAGATCCGGCAGGGCCTTTGATCGTTCGATGAAATACATCACTTGGGGTAAAAGTTTAGTAATATTAAGCCGTATATATATAACGGTAGAGTTCATCTTTCTCTCTCTCGCTCAAGTTATACACATTGTTGCCAGAAGCTTCTATACAACATAACTGTGAGCCCATACAAATAACTTTCCTATATGCGGTCGCTTTTCCTATATTCATTCTCCCTCTATCACTCAGTTAGTTTGAAAACTTTTCACCACTCTAAAAAGGCCATAGACGTGTGCTACTGCCAAGAACACTCGATTATGCATCGGAGGTTGATATATACATACATACTTTATTTACAGACTCAATTTTCATGTATATTGTCACTTCTTGTTGAACATAGAACCTATTTTCATTGGTGAATCAAGCAGTTTCATATAGAAATATCGAGATTAATTCGATGTTCTTGAGAATTCCGATTCATGGGGAATTTTTTCACTCCAAGATCAGGCAATTCATTAAATCGAATTCATATCGTTGAGAAAAATATAGAATGCAAAAGAAAATTCAATCTAATTCTTTAAAAGAAAATAATTTCGTTGAGTTTACTGCAAAGATGGTGCAAAATTGTTCTAAATGAAATTTCCGTCGAAATTTCTTGTACAAGCACTGGCGTCGGTTACAAGAAGTTGGAGATTTAACAGACTGCAGAGATTCTCCCTCTCTTCCTCTTATTAGAATCAAAGTAAACACACAGAGTGTTGGAACGACGCAAGAAACGACCTCGAGAGGGTGAGATACTCTAACAGAACAAGACCAGGGCTTAACCTCGATTTGACCAAAGCCTAGTTGAGAAGAAAAAAACTAACGAAAAAGGAACTAGATGTGAAACGACATGTTCAAATAAAACTAGACGCTGAAGAGATAGAAACTGGGGTTTGGTTATACCGTGTAGAATTTCTTGGGAGCTTGCTTCACTCGAAGGGAGTAAGCAGCCCACCTTCTTGTGTAATCTTATCCAGTGGTCTGGACCTTTGCCCAGGGGTTTAAGTTTTACCTCTCCCGCCAATAGGAACGGGACGGTAAATTCAGAGAAGTGGAATACATACTACCTGTATGTAGTGGACTGAAAGATAAAGATAGCGAGTGACTACTTGGTATTTTCTCTTGGGATGTCCGAGATCAGAAATTGCAACTTGTAAACCACATGCTTTTACAAAACCAACAGAGATAGATAGTTGTAGAGGAAAAGCCCAAATGAATTTCCCTTCTAGTACCATTCAGTTCATCCAATTCCATTTGTGATCTAATCTCGCAGAAATAGAGTACTCAAAGAGTAAACCATGTTGTAGAACATCTGATAGGAAGAAAGTAAGAGTGAATCAAATAGATCGTAACCAATTTTCCGATTTTAAATGGCAAATTTGAACGATCTTTTTTAGTATTAATTTTCTCCGTGAATCCTTCATATCATCTTCAAGATATTTATGACTGAATTTTATATTAATATACAGAGTATTACTCAGCAATATTGCCTTCATGAATCGCTAGCTGACTTGTAATCCGCTTATCGGTCAGTGAAATTCAGCAGCCTCTCAAATTTCAACATATTAAAACATATTACTGAAAGCTATGTTACTGATAGTACTTATCCGTTTTACCTTCAGCTTCTTATAACATAAAAATGCTTCCATAGACATTTCTGAAAGCTAACTTTTCGTCGTCCTGTTAACTAATTGAGGTAAATGGTTGTCGTATACTTTATTGAGATTAACTTTCCAGTGGAACATATTATTAATGATTCATTTGTCATTTCCCATGTAATTGCCAGTTTCCTGCTCTCAGCTTTGGTAAAAATTGAATTTATTAGTTTTTTTCCTATCTCCTCCTAAGGTTACTACACCCCCCCCTCCCCTTGAGGGAAAAGTCAATGTTTCCATAAATCGTCTGTTTTCTGACACGAGCTTCCCTTACTTCATTTCCTCATTCCCCTTGTTGGCACGCGTCTTCCCAAATTAGAAAGTCAAAACCTCTGGTTATACCTTACCCCCTCGAGGAAAAAGAAAACCATATGCTCTTGTTAATGCCCTGATTTAAACACTGAAATCTCTACATTTTTTTGGAAACCGAAAATGAAGTTAGTCATAAAATTGGATAGAGAAGATATTTCCTTGGCTATAGGGTTAGAGTATCCCCACGCTCCACCTTTACTCGACAGCGGTTAACCTGAGATATATCGTGCGCCATTTGTCGCATGCAGCGGAAGGGGGATAAATATAAATTTGATTCCGCGTTCAGATAGTCAGGAATTCTCCGATGTGTGCTATTTTTATGTTACTCGTCTTCTCTTAGCGTACTCTGTGCTTATAGTGGGGATAGATGTGACGAGAGAAAAAATAATCCTTCTCAGATAAATTCACAAATTTACACATAATTTTTTTCTTTTTTTTAGAACACTGAACTCGTGTAAAACGTGTGTTGTCTACATATAAATTTAGATTTTGTTGAGTCATTGGATGAGTGTACTGAAATTTTCTCTCGACATAGAAACTTTATAATGAAATCAGTGATAATGGGAGATTTGAAGCGAATGAGATTTTTTAAATCTCTTTTTTTTTCATTTTATTCTTCTCTCTATTTCTTGAAAACAGTTTACTGATTGAGAATCGATCGGGCATTGTGAGAAAAGAAGAGGAAAAAAAGGTCAATCAAAAATAGAAACAAAAAGAACAGTACGCTGAGGACAATAGAGCGTGGCTCGATGTCATTTTCAGTGCACCCTTCAGTCTTCTCTCGTTTTTATGGAGAAAAAAAAGGATGGGTGGCGCCACAGTGACTAGTTCGAGACGACAAAAGGTTCGTTGAAAAGTTACTGCGATTTAACGAGACAAACTTTTGTTTTATTTTTGTTCCATTTTTTTTTTATTTTTCACTTTTGTTTTTAAATGTTTCCGCTTTTCTCGATACCATTCTACAATTTTAAATGAGAAGAATTATATTCCGAAACTATTCTATGATCCTCGTTAAATTTTCTCTCTTGGATTTGATCAAGACAATGATTAAATCGAGAAAGAAAATGCTTATCTCATCATTGTATAATCTGTATTTTCTGGAGCAGCAAAAAAAATTATATCCCATAAACGTAAAATCCATATGTTACTCTCAATAACAATTTCATGGGAGTCTATTCGTTCGTTCAGAGTATAATGAAAAATGTAATAAAATGTAAAAAAAACTTATTTCATGTCATGAAAAATCATGAACGATCATAACTATATGAGGTATCTATCCCGGTTTTTCAGGTCAAAAAGCTCGTAACAATAAAAATAACAGTGAATGCTTCTACTTTTTTAATTTTCTACCATTTGTTATAACTTCCTAAAAATATTCTACATACGAAGTGAATGAGAATAATTTCATAAAAAAATTACACGAAACTCAAACTTTTCCCATATATCATAATTTCCCTCTATTCAAAGCCGTATGCATCAAAAATGAATGTACTAAGTGAATGATGGTAGAAAATTAAATTTAACACAAAATTGACTCACTTTGGAATTGAGAAAATTTACTAACTATTATTCAAACTAATTATGAAGCTCTGACCCAACTCCGTCCACCAAATTTCATGATATGAAAAGAAGTCCTTTGATATTTTTCAAAAACGAAAGAAAAAACTCGAGGATAATTAACAACCTTTGACCAGCATATGCCGATGATAATATGAATATTCTCCGAAATGATGTCGAAATTTAAAACTTTCCTCGTGTCTGTTCTCACGGCACGTTCATTGGCAGTACAGAGTTAACGCGCGGTCTGGGTACCATATAAACTTGGCCGCATACAAATTTACACGAGGATCGCGTTAAAGCTTCTGATACATGTGGCCCATACTACATGCATACACCCATACAAAGTTATTTTAATGTAAAGCACTCTTTGTACACTACCTTCCCCAAAAAGCTCGTTGGATGAAACACCGCTGGATACTGGACTATACAGTGTTATGGCTGTGGCTACACCGCAACTCGCCATTTAGCCCAGTTTCTGTAGCCCAACTACGGTCTTGTGATGCCTAGAAACTCAATGCTCTTTCCTTTTCACTCCAAAAGCTAAGTGGTAAACGTTAATCGCTGAAGGACCAATTCGATTAGTTCTGAAACCTCGTGGGTAGCTTTATTGACTTAACTTCGGTCTCTCACATACGTGATGTTCGCCCTCACTCGGTAGCAATAAAACAGAAAATTCACTTTTGTATAGAATCCATCCTCCACTAATTATATCTGCACAAAAATCACTCAGCTTTGACGAGTTAAATGTAGATTGAGTTAGTCCCATGAGATAATAGGAGGAGAAACACAGTTTGATTGCCATCGAGCATCAGGGGAATTTATCATTTGCCATTCTGATCTCAGCATACCGATATCACGGATTCGAATTTCAACCAGTCTGACTATAGTTAAACTGAAACTACTTAGTCTGGCTTGAGGGCTGTAAACTCTACTGTCAGTTGTAAATTCAAACGTTTCACGATTGCCACGGTTTTTTCGATTTATCCCCGCTGGCGTTGGAACGTATAATTCCACTATGCAGTCATCTGCATTATATTTTTTGCATTATCATTATTAAAGAGAAAGCAATAGAGATTGATGAAAAAGTGATAGGCGGATGAAATAGATGATATGTGACAGAAAGAGTAGTCATTCGTTGCTCAAAACAGAATTTATACACGAAGAAGTATTTTCTGAGGAATCAAAGTGATGGAAAAGCAAATCGACGGATAAAGGAATTAAATTGGAGGGTTAACTCAGGGGAAAATGTGTGCATTGTTCAAGTGGCTATTCTCACTAGTGAACTTCTATTCACATGTTGCATTTCATTGGAAGGATTTGTTCTAGAAATGAACAGATTGTTAGAAATCAGAACAATGCAATGGAGTTGCAGGAGGATTTGAAGTGGTAGAGAAAAGTGAAGAGACTCAGTGCTGATTCGATGAAAAACTTTTAATCAGACAAGTTTGGCCGACCGTCGTAACAAAATACGAGTTTTTCTTAGCTTTTTGAAAGGGGGAATTGGTGGAAGAGTAGATGAGTGCTCTTTTCAATGACTCTCGTTCGTTTGAAATGAGGGAGGAGTTGAAGAGAGGGATCGACACTGGACACACAAAGATGTGAAAGGCCATCAAAGAGCTGTGCAGGAAATTATATGCCTCTGGCATAGTTAGTATACATAAAGCACTTGGTTATATGTACATCACATGAAGGACCATGAAGATCTTGTAGTTTAATTAGCAAGAGCTATTGCATATATAAACTATGTTGGCATTGCGCGGTTTGCCATTGGCTTTTACACAGTATATTCCTTAAAACGACCCTCTACTATCTCTCGTCCTTTTGTGTGTCCAAACTAATTTACGCTTCGAGGCATCCAAAATTGTCCTGGTTTTAAACACCGGAATTTACCGGGTTACATCCTTGGTCTTGACGCAAATCTTCCTGTCCTCCATTCTTCTGAGCCTCCCTCGCTTTTTTTCTTCTCCTGGATGTTCCCTATTGACTCAAAATCTCATTAAAGTAATGCAATTAATTTATTAATCTGAAAAAGTTTAGTCAGGTTCTTTCAACTTGTATTTATTTACTTTTTCTCTAGCATTGAGATATACAGCCAAATAGCAAGTTTACGATTGGGCAATTTCGGGTATATGGGGTATCGTTGTTTTCCCTCCATGTACTTAATTCGAAAGTCACCACAAAACCACTCTCAATTGGTAACGACCATACTGTTTATACTGGTCTCCATAAATTTTCCTACAGAGACATTTCATTTCATCCCCCGGCTCTCAAACTGTCACATCAATCTACGAATTAACCTGCCCTCTTTTCCGCCCCACATAGCTAATAAAAGGATAATCTCTCAACGAAATAAATTTTGATATTAACTGTGCATAGAGCGGAATAGAATATATGGAATTGAATGTATCAGCAGAAAATTGAAATTACTTTTAGAGGAATATTATTTGAATGCACTTGGTATTAATTGAAATGTTCATTTTTCTGATTTCAGCTTGGCTTTTTCACTTATTACACAGTTGCAATGGGTGAAATAAATCCATCTGGCCCAGTACCAATTGACAGTGTATTCGTTTACCGTCCAGACAAGCGTCTTGAGCTCTGGAGGTTTGCATTCTACATGTTTCTTCATGCTGGGTAAGTTCAATGCTTAACTTTTGCAAGTTAAAAAAAACTTCGGACGATGAAATTATAAAGTCCCCTGAGTACTTTGACCACTCGCCACCATCAGTTGCATAACTCAGGGACTACGGCACCCTGAGAGTCGCTGGTGCATGTGCAAAAGTCAACGTGATACAAGAGTCCAAAGGAAAGTATAAGAAAGGATGAAAAAAAAACATTCAAGACTAGGGAAAGGAAGTCGTACGAGCGGAAAGAAGAAGACGGTAAATGAAGAAGGCCTTGAATGCGCGCGATGCTTTTTAAATTATTCATGGTGGCATCACAGAGATAAGGAGGAAAAGAGAATGTACCCTGAGCCTCACTCCGCCATTTCCATCCCTCCCAATTCTTCATTTCTTTTTCATCCTTTCTTCCTACGATTTTCTTTTACTCCTCTCTTTCTTCATCTATCCTACCTCTCACAGCTTTTCCTGAGTGATGACGTGCGTGTGTGCGTCTCACCGCGATAACCATGCCAATCTAACCGAGAGTGTCTCACCTTGTAACCATAAATTGTTTTGCATTATTTTTTCAACATCACCTTGGAATTATTCAATACATTAAACATGAACTAAGATTGAATAAAATATCATATTATATACTTAATTACAGCTACAATCAAGGGCATAGTCATTGAGAGTTTAATCAGAGATTATACTTTTTTTAATATTGTTAGTAAAGCAAAAAAAATGTGAACACAATTCTCTTCTCTTCAACAAAGAAATACGATAACATTCTCAAAAAATATTCAGAATATATAGTAAAAGGATTCCCTAATACATTCCGCCTTTCAGTTTATAAAACGAGAGGAAGAGGAATATTTAAGCTTATCGTGTCCCGGTTTTACAACAGCCTTCTCATACCAAAAACTTCTGTTCGATATTCAACGTTAGTCAATATTCATTATCGTTTGCGTATAAACTACCGAAGATAAATCGTGAGAAACTCGTAAACGTTGCTCCACAGAAATGAACCGTTTATACCTTACAGGAATAGTCGTTGCCAAGCCAAAATTTCCTCAGTACTTTAAGGACCAAAGAGAAGTCAAATAAGATATTCGATGTGTACATGAGTAAATGGGATTGAAAAGTTTTTACTCCCTTACCATCTGACTCATTTCACTTTTGCATATGCTTCATTCCGATGAGTGCGACTTTACTAAAATCGATTTTGCATATCCCATCTGCTTTACCCATTGAACCAGAACATTTAACTCACATATTTATGTAGGAATGAGTAATAAATTGTTCACATTAGTTTGGA